>JAAGNO010007970.1:0-69037 GCA_033439905.1 Ceryle rudis
GGAGGAGATTGCGCTGTTATCCCTGGGGTAGCTTGGTCCGTTGGTCCATGGTCTTGGGTCAGGTTGCTGTTGGCGCGTGGAGGGGGTGCTCTTCGTTAGGGGGGGCGGCCCTCTCTTCGGCGCCTAGGTTCTCCCCAAGGCCCCCCCCACTGGGTCCCAATGACCCCCCCACAGGGGCCCAGCACCCCCCCCCCCCAGGCCACACCAGCACCCACGGCAGAGCTGCGGCCGTCAACGGGATGATGCCCCGGATGCAACCCAAAAGGGCTGCTGCCAACTTCCAAGCTGCCAGACTCACCACATTCCCAGGGACAGCTCTCCAGGGGAAAAATCCCTGGGTAACAGCACCTGCCCCAAAATTGCAGCTTTTCATCACTTCACACATCAGTGTAAGAAACCCCTCCCTTGCAGAACAGGAATTTCCCCAGCCTCCCCATGCCTTCCATTATGGCCGGCAGTATTTAAGTAGCAGCAAAGGAAGTAATTTATTTAAGCAGAGTAATTTATTTTGTCAAGGAGTGCAACTAGCTCCAGCCCTTTCCCTGGGCAGGGCTTCTGGCTGGGGGAGGGGGGAGCAGATATCTGCCCTGCATCACCCATGACAAAAGGAAAACACCTCTTGAGGGACTTCCCGGGCACCCCCAAAACCCCACCAGCTCGTGCTGTTAACACCTCTCACCACACAAGCCTCAGACCTCTATCAGCCACCACAGCAAACTCCTGCATTATCAGAAGTTGCAACTCCCCTCTAGCCTCAAGTAACCCCTTATTTATAGGCAGTTCATTCTTCCACGTAGTACCTGATTAGATAATTAAGAAGAAAATTTGCTGCCCTCTATCTACAGCCTGAGCAGGCTGCTTTATACTCCTGTGGCACTGCTGGAGGTGCTGTGGGGCTCTGCGCTGTAACCGCGGAAGTGGAAACCTTAGCAACACCAAAAGCTTTATTGCATTAATGTAAATGCTGTCTCCTCTCCTCTCCTCTCCATTGAGTTTACTAATCGTTTAGTTTGTTAACCCCTGAAGTGCTAGGGAGCAGTGAGCTTTGTGTTGGGGGTGCAGCAAAGCCAGGTGGAGACGGGGTTGTTGGGTGGGGGGTGCGTGTAAGCAGGGCTCTTGCTGCGGTGTGTGCACAGCACCCCCAGTTTAGCACTGGGACTTCCCCCTTTCCAACCCAGTGCATAAACTTCAGGATCAGCAGATGCCCGCACACGATCACGAGAGGTTTCTTTCCGTGACTTATTCCCTTCCCCTCTCTGCCACATTATTGGAGTTTTGGAGGCTTTTGCTTTCCTCCACAGGTAGAAAGGGGAGTCAAGTTCCCATCAAACTCTCAGTGGCCCCCAAGAACTGGAGCTGTAAGTAGAACTCCGGCTGTTGGTAAGGAACTGCTGGAGTGCACAAGGCAGCCATATAGGAAATGTGTCTTACCTTTCTCCCAGCCCACAAGAGACCACTGGGAGCATGTAGAGCAGCCCCACAGAGTTAATACTACCAGTTCTTTCTCACACTGAAAGCAAAGTCTGCGCTGGGTTTCTCTTGTGGTTTGTTTTAGAGGTGCTGTGGTGGGTGCCACAGATGCTGCAGACTGGTCAGCCAGCCAGGCTGCTCCCGCAGATCTAGGCATTAAATCTGACTTTCCTATGGGGCAACCCACCTGCCCTACTTGGCAACATCTGGCCCAGTACAGGCTCCTGTTGTCCTGTGCTTGCATGAACAACCAGGAGGAGAGACTGGAGGTGCCTTCAGGTTCCACAACCTGATTTCTCCTTCAGTGCAAAACCAGTCTGGGGTTTTTTTGGTGGTCTTTGGTCCCAAGCGCTCCCTCTGGCACTTCCCATGATGAGGCTGAGAGGGAGAGGAGCACAGAAAGTGTGTAGCTGTGGCAGACAGCTCAGATGCCTTCTCTTGAGTGCAGAAATACATTCTCACATGCAGAAATCACAGGATGGCACTCAGAAACTGCTCAGTGGGAGCCACAATGTAGTGCTTGCAAGAAGACCAAAAAAATTTGTGGTGTGGAGCTGTCTGTGGTGGGCTTCCCTGCAGAAGGAGGATGGAGGGACTCAGGCCTCTCCCAGGGGTACCCCAACCAACCTGGGACACAAAAAGATGGCTCCTGGGTTGTTCCCAGGCTGCCACAAGCTGCACAGGGCGGACATGGACCATACACGAGGCAAATGCTTCCCATATGCCTTTATTTGCAAAGTTACAGGATTTTTTTACAGGCACTGTGCGTTGGTGTTTCAGATCAGTTTGGATTTTTGTCTGTATTACCCAATGACCGAGAGGGGTGGTTGGAGCGCAGAAAATCCCTCACAGCAACTGTTCCAGCCTCCAGAAAGGCATAAGGTATCTGAGAGGAATAATCTGCTTCTTCTGAAGCCATGAAGCAAGGAATCTGGTTTATAAACAGGCTTAAAAAATAATATACATATATAAGAGCAGCTCAAAGCTAAAATACAGCAATAAGTGGTATATAACTATGCATATCTGTTCACACCCTTTCTCCAAAGCTGGAAAAGGGATAGTTTCAAAAAAAAAAAAAACCCAAAACACAAGAAAACCCACCAAAAAAAAAAAAAAAGAAAAAAGAAAAAGGATTCCATGCATTAAGTTTTAGTGTTTTCTGCAATTAAAATGGGATGAAAATAAATATAACTTAAAAAAACCCAACCTTTTTTCCATGACACTAATGGAACAGAGGCAAGTCTATAAGGCACTTCCACATGGGCTATTCTAGAAAGCCTGGCAAGGAGCTAAAACAGTGCAACCATTTACAATGGCATCAGATGAGCTAAAGACAGCTGTCTGGTGAGATATGAACTGAGAAAACCTTAGGAGACTTTAGTGCTTGGGAAAGAGGCTGGGGCATGGCTGTAGACAGCTCAATGGCCAACTCCTTATTGCTGCCAGAAGACATCCTCCGCCAAGGATGCTGGACCCACTGAATAATGGCAGAGGGTCTCCCGGAGAGAGAGATGAGATGGTGCGTTTGGGGATGGAGCAGGTGAGGGATTTGAGGCTGCCAAGCTCCTGCACCACCACCTCCTTGTGTTGCACACTCCTTCTGTCCTTACCATGAAGGACTCCCCAGCTTGCCCTGCAGCTTCCCCTCCCTGCTGTCCTCTCGACGGCTGACTTTTAGCAAGCCAGCTCTGTCGCGAGTGAGCTGCTTGGTTCAAATGTTCCAGGAAGTTACAAAATAGCCTCCACCCTAAATAGGGAATTGCGTGTTTTTGCAGGAGCAGGAGCACAGAGGCCCTAAGTGCAGCCTGAGCAGGTTGGGAAGCCAGCAGCAGAGTTCACCAGCTCTGTGGGAAAAAAGGGAAGGCGTGGGGATACCTGACCCCAACTCTGCTTCACCAGCTGGCTCACCCAGCTGGCTGCCTCAGAGCTGCTCTGCTGCTATAACCCTTCACCTGCTGCTGATAAAAATTATGGAGACGCTCCAGGCAGGAGGGTCACCCTGGGCCAGGTGAGGGCATTGGTGGCACTACCCCTACACACATGCTTGGCCGCTGCCAAAAAAAGACTGATCGACCTGGATGGCTACGTCAGGTCTCATAGTAGTCCCTTGTGAGTTATTTTTCTCTCCCCCAGCCCTGTCCAAAGTCTTTATCCCCCATGGAGAGCTGGAGATCCCAGCTAAGGAGGGCTGGAAGCAGCTCCTAACAGAGGAGCTGGGTCTCTAGAGAGGAGCTCATAGTGTTACCCCACGCCAGCACACCCAGCATGGGGGATGTGGGTGGGAAGCACCTGGTCATGATAAATACCTGTGCCCAACCACATGGTCCTGCAGCAGAGGGGAAACCCTCGTCCCTCCAGTGCCACCTGAAAATAACTGAGCAACCTCTATGGGCTGTCTTGGACACAAAAAACAAACCCACAATTCTGCCCTTATAGCATCTATAAAGGACTCAACCCAGACAGTTCCCTAGGCTGAAAGGTGCTGGCAAAGATAACTAAAGGGCTCCCACCCCAGTATACTTTGCCATTTCCAGGCCTTGCTCATGCTCTCTGGCTGCCAGAAGGTCACCAAGAGTTTCCAGGATGAAGCTACTGATCCCAGTGCAGGGAGGGGCTCCTTTCTCTGCTAGCCCTCTTAAAGTCAGGCTGCACAAGCGACAAAAGCGCAATAGGCAAAGCACGCTCTTGCCTAAGCAACTCCTCTGGCTGGCATGGCCACATGCTCCCACTGACTGCGCAAAGCCAAGGGATCAAGTTCAGCTTTTGTTCTGGCATGTTAGCTCTCTATTTACATGGAGAGGGGAAAAAATAACCAAGAAAACCTAAAAAAAACCCCACAACAAAAATACATTAAATAGGGAGAGTATAGCTTTCAAATGGGAAGGGTGAGGGCTGGAAAGTGTCTTGTAGTGCAGTTCAGAAGTCAGTCGGGGACAGGTTGGGGGTAGTGGCAGAGTCGGATGTGCGGCTTTAATGCAAGTCTTCGCTCTGGGACAATTCTGTCAGGATCTGAATGAGGTTGTCCAGCCCCCAGAGGTAGCCATCTTCTCTGTTCCCTTCCACCCAGGGCACATTGTGCTGGAGAACTTGTCCCTCTGGCAGCGGGGTGGTTTTCCCAAAGTCAATCATCCAGACTTTGGCCTGTTCCTTCTTGTCGTGAATAAAGAGGAGGGAGCTCCCGATTACCTGTGGAGAGGAGAGACCAGTTAGGGGTGCTCCTATTGCTCAGTCTCAGCCAGCTTTGGGGATTTCAGACACCTTATCTCAGACTGCATTTGCAAGAGATGCTGCTGAGATTTTGCATGAGCCAAAGCAAGCTCTGTGTGTTGCTGGCTGTGTTTGCACATGCAAATCAGGTGCTCAGACAAGCTGATTTACTTGTACAAATCCTAGCTCTTGGAAGAAGGAGAGGATCAGAAAAACATGGTCATGAAAGATTGAGATGTCATTTTGGAAACTACAACAAGGTCCCCAGGAAAGGAATGAGATGACTTGTCTCAGCCTTCAGATAGGTATTTTTTCCAAGGCCAGTTCTTTGTGACCGCCTGGTGCTATTTACACTCACCAGCCCTGCAGACATCACTGCAGGGATGGGTACGCTCTAAGTACAAGTTACTTGCAGTGTGCTGTCTCCTGCCTGAAACACCAGGTGACTGCACACAGATTCCCCCTATACTATCCTTCTGGCTTTCACAGCGCTCTGGGGACGTGAGCTACAGAGGTTCACGCATGTGAATTTCCTTTTCCATGAGTTCACTTGGCTGCACCTGCTTTGAAAGGCTCTTTCATATCCTGACTGGCCTTCAGAAAAATCCTGCAGCAAGTATTGGCCTGGGGAAGCCTGTGGGTGCATTTGGGAAGGTGAAGCACATTGCCTCTGACAGAAGTCTTAAGGCCTGTTGCAGTGGGATGAGACCCCAAGAGCCCAATGCTCACGATCCATGGAGCAGAGGGATGATCAGTAGGTAGCTACCTCCAGCTCAGCCCCCTGGCCCATCCCGGCTCACAGTCCCAGGTAGGCTGCTGCTCAGCAGCAGCTCCACTGTGGCTTCCCAATGCTCAGGGATCACATACTGATGTCACACCATTTGCCATCGTGCTCTTCTGCTCAATGTGCTCTTCCAGTCAGAAGGTTTTAGCAGGCGGTACTACAGAAAAGCACCAACAGGCATGCTTCAGAGCTGTCCCAAATGAAGATTGCTTTCCTAATTATGTCTGATGTGCATGAATTGGTGGATTATGAACTTGCTTACCCTCGTTTCACAGGGACCCTGGTGTCCAGAGTGCAATGGCTGTTAGCAGAGAGAATGCAGTGTGCTGAGAGCCAGGAGCACCCTGTAAGCTGTGCAGATAGGTGGAGGAGTGCAGCCCTAGGGACATCCAGCTGGTGTCAGCCCTCCAAAGCAGCAGCACTAAATGCTAGTGGGGACTCCCACATCAGTGCTATCAGCAGGGCTTAGTTTGCGGTTTGCCTTTAGAAGAGGGTTTTGAAGGGAAACCTGTACTGTTTGCAAAAGCTATTATGAATTTACATTTTTGAGGAGACTTCCTCCTTCAGTGCATTGGGAAAATGTCCAATATTTGTATTATTGTTCAGAAATGCTTATCTTTAGCTCTTCTGCTTCTAAGCTCTTATAGGCATCTCTTGGCCCAGACAGTGCATTTTAACTTTAAGGAAAAGCCTTTCGCTGACGTTCTTCGTTTGCCTGTCCTGGGTCACTGAATTCTCCTGCAGCTCCTTGGAGGAGCCCTGCCTAGTGTGGGCCCCATGAAGGGACACGCAGAGCTTGGCAGACCTTCTGCTGTGCTTCTTCTCAAAGTGGAACAGAAAGTCAAAGCTGCCGGTTTTTCATTTTTAAGGAGTGAAAACTCCTTTCAAAAACCTCCTTGAAAGGCTGTTTTGTTTCTGTGTGTTTGAATGAAAACTTGGTTTCAGGGAGCATTTTGTTTCCCTGATGTTGAACTGACCTGAAACCCTCGGTTTTGACATTTCCCTTCCAATTGCTTTCCAGGCTCTGCTGTCAGGAGGCATGACCCCATCTGCCTCTGGCTCCCAGCAGGACCCTCTGTGAGCAGGGCCAAGACAGCTCACGTGGCTCTGTCTGAGGGACAGTGGGCTCTTGGAGCTGTGGATCCTGCTCCCTGTGAGTCAAGCATTCCTGTGAGGCTCTTTTGGCCATAGAAAGCATGTGCCAAGGGCATACACTCTCATGTTTTGTTAAGTAGATGCGGTAGCAAATAATCTTTGCTGATGCTAAATCACTAAAAATATTGAATTAAATTATGGAGCACTCCAATTCCTGTTGAAATGGCCAAAAAAATGTAGTGCTTCCTCTTTGTTTTCCCACCAGAACTGAATTTTCACTGCAGAAAATGCTGATTTTGTGGACACTCATTTCTGGAGGGAAGTCCCTCCAAGGGATCTTTCATCCTTACAGTGATGCCCCAACTGGCTCAGTGATGGCAGCTCTGGGATATCTCCAATTTAAGGCTATGTTGAAACCTTGTTTGATCACATGGAGCGACTGGCAGCCAAATGATACCTGACATGCATTCAGACAGGCATTTCTCTCCAGAAAACCCCTATACTTTTACACTAAGGATTTTTCCCAAACTTATAAACCCATAAGCAGCACAGATTCCTCCTAGATCTCTTTTCATCTGTATGAACATTGGTTTTCAGTAGATGAGTCCATGAATGTCAGTTATCAGCTGTATTTCCACTGAAGTATTAGATAAACAGGGGTATGAAAATATGGATATAAGAATAAATTCAAAATTGTAGAAATTCAGAGCCTCTGACTTTGAATTCTCTTCTCTCCTTGGGCAAGCTGAGATTAAACTGTTTGCATTTCCAGGCAGATCTATCTAAACACGAGTATTACCTCATGGCACTTGAAGAATGGAGATGTCTCCAGGGTAGCGCGGATACCCTTCAACCGGTTAAGGTAACTGTTCTGAAATTACAAAAAAAACCCCCACAAAATACAAGGTGTTAGTGCTGTGGGAAGACTACATAAAAATTACTGGACAGGGCAGACAGGAAAGTCAACCCCTCCCAGCATCCTCTCTGTGATACCATATTTGCATGGAGAGATGTTGGGGGTGCCCCTCAGCCACCCTGTGCTCAGCATCCTCCCACAGAACTGTCCCCTGAGAGGGTGCCCCCTCTTTTCTGGGATCCACTCATCCTTTTGGCCTCTACAGTACCCTGTGAGCTCCTGTGGCTTCCAAAATCTAGTGGGACCATTTGCTTTTGTTGAACTGGTGCTTTCTGCAGACTTTCCCCATTGCATCCAAGGAAGGAGCAGCTAATTCAGCAGCCACTGTTTGGCATGCACAGCCAGGCTGCTTTTTTCTCTCACCCATACTCTTTTTCATTAATCAGCTCTTCACCTCATCTGTCATTTTTATCACTCAGTCAGTCGTGAATTGAGAGACGATTCTGTAACCCTGTATCAGCAATTCTGCAGAGCTGGTACCACTGCTGGAAGGCACTAAACATCCTCAGGGGACCCCTTTGGTAATTTGAATTTCAAGTCTAGACAGAAAAAATAAGCACTGGAACACACACAGTAGGTATCTGGGCACTACAGTACACCTAAACTTACACACTTGGACTGCGTGGGGAGATGTATTGCAATAGTTTAGTCACGGAGCCCTGTCAGAGCATGACAGTGTGAGTGTGCTCCAAGCTCTTTGAGGATAAAATGCAGCCAGGCAACTTCATTTTCAGAGGCAAAAATAATCCCTGGGTAACTCTCGTCAAAGCAGACATGCCAATTTGAAGAAGGCAGTGCCAAGGGCTGCTCCAGCTAGATACTCGCATTTGTAGGCTTTGTATAGTACATCTTAAAATGGGAGTGCTTTGTCAAATAGGATACTTGACACAGTCAGTGTAAACTGTTTACAGCTACGCTTCTTACTCTCCTGGCAACATAGAGAAACTTGGGAAATGCCAACAGCAGCTTGCCCACGCGAAGGGCACCTGGCTGAGGGATGCCGTGGCCACCCATTCTGCAAGACCATGGGGCAGCCTGCTCTGCCACTGCAGGAGCCCCCACTGCCTGCACCTTCTGGGGTAAAGAGGGGGCTTGAAGGCTGCTGCCAGCCCCACGGACGAGGGGGCAGAGCATGGCTGTGACTCTACAGAAAGTTTTGGAGCCAACCCTTGAGCATCCTTAGTAGACTTGGTCCTGGCCTGAGCAGTACTGATGCAGCAAATGTGTCTCTTTTTGCTCTGTCTCCTTTCGCTCTCCCCTCACCCTGTGTCAGGATGGCATTTCTCTTTGCCACTTTGCATGCCTTTTTAAGAGAGGTTGCTCAGGCTGCAGCCCCTCAGGACTGGGCTGAGTGCAGCTCCTGCAGGATCCCTCTCCCAGCAGCTCCCCCAGCACCTCCCACTCACCAGAACATTGCGGTTTCCTCTGGTGAACTCCCTGAAGGCCTCGGTGACTTGTTCCTTTGTCCGTGTCTTCTTGAAGTCCCGGTTCACAGTGCCATCCTCTTTCTTGAAAAGAAAGGAAAGTGATGAGCGGGATGGGGAGAGAGGGAGCTGGGGCAAGGACAGATGTTTCAGCAGCTACGCATGACCCCGAGTAAGATGCAACCAGCTCTTTTTGGCAGCTGAAGGACCTGTCTGTGAAGGAGGGCTGAAGAGAGGTAGCAGCTCTCTGCCTTGCACATCCCAAACAATCCCACAGCTCCAGTTGCTTTGCCCCCTAATGCAAACAGCAAGTCTCCACCATTATGTACTTGCTGAGGTCACGAGCAATGTGGATGAGCACTCGATGGAGTGTGAGGGCATTCAGTGCCCTCATGGACCAGGCACTCAATGCCCACCAGTGAAGGCCAGGAGCAAGAACCACAGCTGTCTTGCCTCGCTAGTCCTTTGACAGCCCACAGATCACAAACCCTCAAAAGCAGCAGCCTGACACTGAGATGCAGTGAGCAGCCGTTTGCTCTCCTCTTCTTCTTCCTCAGAGGCGCATCCATGCTTGGCCCACCACAGGGATGGCATGGCTTGGTCTGACATCGGGATGGCACACAGCCCTGACCCAGAGGCTCCCTAGCTGAAACTCTGGGCAGCTTTGTAGGTTGCTCACCATTTCCCTGCTTCTGCTGGGACTCTGATTTTTAGATCATCACATTTCATTGCCTGGAGTGGCCATGGGCTGGGCAGGTAGAGCTTGCTTCCTGGATACTGGGGCTATTTTAAACCACACATGCTCTTGCTCACAGCTCCACTCGCAGAGCTCCATCCTGGACAGCACACAATGGAGTGAAGGGACAGAGGCCAGAAAGACATCCTGTGGGCTGGGGAAGATGAAGTAAGGATGAAGAAGCAAGGATGAAGAAGCAGAGCAGAGGCTGGGGAAGGAAGAGACCACAACAAAATAACCTGCCCTAGAGATTTATGTGCCTGTGTCAGAGCTTTGGGACACATCCACGGATATGCCCCAGGCTGGGGCCATGTGCATTCCTCTGGACTGAGGGATGGCCTTGAGCATGGTGGCCAGTCCATCTAGGGGGAAGGCTGAGCACCCAGGCTGCAGAGAGCTGGGCAAGGTAAGCCCAGCACCAAACCCACATGTGATGTACACTTTGGAAGGAATCACACAGCGCACTTCATTCATCTTGCATTTCATGCAAGCACTAACAAAGGCAATAATGAAAACAACATGTGAAAGGTCTTAGTCTCCAGGAAAAACTTTGGTTTGCATGGCACGTCACTGATGCACCCAGCCTCAAACCACTCTGGACCCAACTTGGCCCATCTTCTGCCCCTGCACCAGTGCTGCCAGAGGGTATAAGAGCAGAATGGCTGGCAGAGCCTGCATCTGCAAAGGCCTGGGACAACCTTCTCACTGGAGACCTCCCATCTGTACCAGCCATCCTGCTGATAGACCAAGCAGAGCTAGGCTCTCTGCTTTTGGCTGGGTCTCACAAGGCAGCAGGCTGCAGCAGCACATGCAGAAGGCCTTGCCAAGAATGCTCTGGTGGCACTTGTGTGACGTATAGGGGAAGGGCGTTACGCCGCTATATGTCCATCACACAAGCTCTGACATGGCGGTTCAGAAATCAACCCACCCTCTCCCCAGGGGATGATAGATATTGATTTGGAGAAGTGCCACAGCACTAATTTCACATGTAAAGAGCACAACTTTCCACAAAGCATCCAAGAAAGGAGATGGACTTCTAAGTGCTCCTAAAAATAAATTAAAACCACAGATGGCCTTTCAGATAAGGTAATCCAGGCTTCAGGGAAGCCAAACAGACTATCTGTACTGCTGCTCCCATAATTACCTGCCTCCTGCAGTTTCCTTGCCCAGCCAGATGCTGCTGCTGTGGGGCTGACAAATGCCACAACATTTACAGGTGTCTGAGCCCCGAGGTTGCTGGCTTCCACACAGCAGAAATGTGAGGGGGGCTGATAAGGGCTATCGCAACCTCCGCCCCACCAGTGATTCCAGTTTGCGCTGGCATCACTGAGGCAGGTTTCAGGTCAGCCGGCTCTCCCTCCAGCACTGTGCCCAGCCACGGATGGGGCTCACAAGCTGCCTGTTTTGGGAAAGTCAGGAGAGGGCTTTCAGGGCTGGTTCTGAGACCACACGAATGTCCTAGCCCCGGGGAATATTGTCCCACCGTGGCCTTGCTGCAGGCAATGGTGAGTGACTCTTGGAACAGGGCAGGAACTTAGGAATGAAACTTCTTTGGAGTTAACTCCAGTAAGCTTCACCAGGGATCACTTGTATTACTTTTAGCATGGTAATTTTATTAGGAGCTACTGTTTCTAACAGTTTCAAGCTACCCTGGAAAGTCAGATGAGTGTCATTATCTCCTTTTGCAGAGGAAAATTTCCATTCTAAAGTGGAAGAACTGCATCCTCAAGGCCACCTGGGAAAGCGTAAAGCTCAGCCAAGAAAGTGTCCCCATCATCATTCCCAACCCTGTGCACCTCACCCGCCCGCACTATCCCGAAGTCTACTGCTGCTTCTCTCCTTCCCCTGTACCCCCTCCAGCCCTTGTGCCCAGGGCCAAATCCTGCCCTGATAAGGTGCTCTCCTATATTAGCCTCCAGTCATGAGCAAGGGGGCAGGGCAGGTTCACCCCTGCTCTTCCCAGGGAAGCATCCACAGCAGAAAACAAAACATGGGGAGACTTGTCATTAAATAGTATTTTCCTGAAATTTCCTTGGAGGGCTCAGTAGCAGCTCAGGGCACTAAAGGAGCTTTCCCTAATGAGGAGACGCGACCTCAGAAATAGGGCAAATAGAGGGATACAGCACAGCATGACTGGCTCTACAGCCCTGCTGGAAAAAAAACCAGCTGGGAGCCAGCATGAACTGTTAATGCTTTAGCTTGGGGGAAAATAATCCAGAAGTTGAGGGATTTAACAAGAATTAGAGTAATTAAAGCCTTGATCAAATTAGTCAGCCCCTAGCAGCAGCAGGATTACTCCTGGAGGCCAGCACAAAACCTATTTCAATTAAAGAACTGCCTCACCTCTGTGAAAAAATTCCACTGTTCACATCGCACAGCAGCTCACTTATGGTCAGCTAAAACAGAAGTGCAACTCTGACCACTATTTTATGGCTTTTATTTTCATCCACAGTGTTTTTTGGCCTCTGTGGGAACATGATTTGGTTGTTGAATTTTTTTTTTTTTTTTTTTTTTTACATTTTTCATCTCAAGTGGTTCACATATGACCTGCTTTTGCCATAAATCTCCCTAAACATCCCCAGATCACAGGCTGAGAAGCACCGTTGGAGGCTAAGGATATCTCATGTTGGACTATAAATAGACTGATATTCCTGATTATAGCAAGAGAGCAGGGAGAAGAAACAGTGCATGGGAGCTTTGGTCCCAACTGGCCCAATCCTTTTTTTATATAGCCTCAGTTTTATAATAAGCATCAGCAAAACAGCAGCAATGGGAACTAGGCAAAGGGTTGTCCAGAGCCACAGCAGTTCACAACACACCTGTAGATACCCACATAGCAGAAAAACGTCTTTGGGAGAGCTGAGAAGACCAGGGAAGAGCTGGGTGAGCAGGCAAATGCCCTGACCCCAACACAGGCACTGCAGAAAGCTGTTGTGGGCGAGCATGACTGGCAGCATCCCAGGCAGGGGCATGGGACAGGCAGGGGTGCCTCACACTGCTTGCCACAAAGCTCTTGAAGGGGTTCAGCCCAAGGGCTGCTCCTTGGATTTCTAAGAGCGGTTGAGTTAGAGATAAATGCACTGTCCTCTGCTGGCCAAGAAATAGCTGAATAAAGAAAGTGCCCTTCTCCCTGTGTGCAGCATGCTCAGCTGGGCACACAAGTCCCTTCCCACTGGCAGTCAGATATGTGGGTTATCAGAAGTAGCAGCTCTGAGTGACCCACTGCTGTTGATCATCTTTTAAAACCGTGTTTTTTCAGGGAATGACTTCTTTTTCTATCAGTTTGACACCACTACCTCCAGTCAGGAGAGGTGGAGGCGTTTAAGGCCACAGAGATCCAGAGGGGAGATTCTAGGACAATCCCACCTGACTCGGACAGGAGAAAAACAATCTGTGATCAAGAAAATGAAACTCCTCCAACCAAGACACATGTAGAAGCTGACTCACAATTTCCACTAGGAGTGAGTGGCTGCCCTGAGTTACCGCCTGGGCCCCCAGCAGTGCCCCAAACCTGAATTACTGCAGGCACGACTTGACTGAGCTTCCCTTGGCTGCCAAGCCAATGCCATGCCCAGGCACGCAATGAAACCCTTAGCTCAGGCATATTACCTTTAACTCATGTTGGCTGGCTACCAAAAGGTACATGCCATTGCTAATGTTCACACGGGTCTTCTATCACTGATACAACTCCTCTGTGGTTACAGACCTAAGTATGTTCAAGTGCCATCCTGGACATCTCTCTCACCAAAAAGTTGGCTTTCCAGGAGAAAAATCTAATGAGCATGCAAAAGCATCCCAGAAGGCAACTCCAGAAAGGGGAGTGCTGCTCTGAGCAAGTGCAGTCAGTAGGTTACACATGCATGTAGATGCCAATGGGAAGTGCTGCTGCTGCTGCTTGTGTCTGCCCTGTTTCATAGTGCTCAGCTGCTAAAGGATGTAAATACAGCCTCCTCACTGACTGCAGCTGAACTCACAGCTCCAACCGCAGACCAGCACACGTTCAAGCTGGGATTTGGATTAACGGCTCAGCCCAGCGGCACAGCAGTATCAAAAGCAAACAACTAATTTAAGTCTTTAAATTGTAGGACAGTACTTTGCATTTTGCTCTCATGGAAATCTACCAAGTGGCTGATTTAATGAGATTATGGCTAAAACTGTCCTCTTGCATTGATGCCCCAGGGTCAGGAGCCTGACAAGGGTGGTTTGGCTGCAGGGACTGGGGATGTCCTGATATGGCATGGTCTTGCCCCCAGCTTGCTGTGTGTGTGTCTCTGTGAACACATTTGGTTACTGAACTCTTCCAGCAGCTGTTCCCCCTGCTCTGCACACCTGGAGCAGCCTCACCTTTATCCCCTCGATCCTGAAGCCCAGTGTGGCAGTTGAGCTGATGGTCTCCCTCCACTGCATGTAGCGGGGCTTGGTTACTGCCCGCAGCATATTCTCCTCCTCCGTGGGGGCATCGGGGTCCACTTCAATCATCTTCTGGTACATGTCCTTCCTCAGGCTTGGCTTCTTCCGTGCCTTTATCAGCTCCTCCTCCAAGTAAGTCCTGCAAGAAGTGATGGTGGGACACTAGCAGAACCACCACATGAGGTGCCACATACCCACAGACAGCCTTTGCCCCAGAAATCAGGCCTATCCAGGACAGCTGATCCCTACAGAGTAGGGAACCACAGGAAATAATGGAACAAGCCTCATTGTGAGTGATCCTGATTTAATTAGTGCCCCATCATCAACATCTGGTATCTTTTCAGTCTCTCAAGGAGCCACAACCAGTTTGGCAATAACAAGGGAGGTTATTTCTCACAGGTGCTCAATGAGGGTACTGCTGCTGCTACCTCACTGGCAGCCTCCCACTGCCACCCCTGGGGGGCACAAGAAGCCTGTCCCCCCATGCTCAGCAAATGTGAGCAGTGACTTAGCGACTCTCACAAACTAAACATGGCTTTCAAGATGTGCCCAGGAAACTGCCCATGTACTCTGGGACCTGGCCGAACTGAAGGCAAGAGGAAGGTTGCTGCTGCTTCCTCCTGCCCCTCTGCAGAGCTGAGCATCACTCGTAGGAGGTGTAGAGCAATCTGGATTTGGAGGGAAGGAGGTGAGAGAATGAGGTGGGCAGCTGCTGCTCCTGTGCCTCTGCTGCACTTTCCCATCCCCTCACTCTGTGCATGGTGAGGGCTGTGCCTCAGTAGCTGCTATAGGGGGTGTTTTCACACCGGGCAGTTTCGCTGCTGATGCTCTACATCTCCCAGTAGCCATGCCCAGCTCTGCAGAGGGACTGTGCCCTCTCACTATGTCCCTTGTGCCCAAATCTTAGGAATGAGCATGAGGTTTACGTCCAGAACCAAGCACAATGCACAAGGAGGATGCTAGGCAGACTACATGGGACAGTGTTCTTGTTTCCCCCAGGCTTAGCAAGGAAAAGTGGTGTCTTTTCTCAGGGCAGGCACTCGATCACTGATCACCAAGCAGACAAGCCCCTTTGAAAAACAGTGCAGATAAAAGCAGCCAAAGGCTTCAGCTGAGATCACCAAATCCATGATTTTGGGGCAGACAGAATAAAATAGCAGAATAAAGCAGAAATGTGCCCAGAAGTGCTGTTCATGCTGCTCAGAAAGCTACATTTCCTTCTAATGAGAATGACAGAATGTTTATGTCTACAGTTTGGTCCCCCTGCATTACTCCAGGCTTGAACCATCACCAGGACTTAAGAAAGACAAAGTTTTTTTTTAAGGGGTGACTGGAAGAGGCTGCTTCATCCCCAAGCCAGGTTGGCAGGGAAAAAATCAAACCTGTATCTGCCTGGCAGCAAGTTGCTGGTTCAGAGGACAGGTTTAATAGCCCACAGGTTTATTTTATCTTGCAGAGCCTCTCCTGACCAGCTGTGGGGATACCCCACTCCCCAGCATTAGCCTGGTTCACCTTCCCTCACCAGCTCCTTCCACAGCAACATCTTATTTAACGATGATGATGCCCAGCACATTTTCCCCCTTGCTGCTCTGCCTCTCTTAGCTCTGAAAACTCAGGAGGTTTCCCTCCTCTCAGAGACAGTTGCAGCAGCATCCAGGCAGGTCGTCTTCTGGTGGCTGTCATGTCTGGGACCAGAGTGGGTCCCATCTCCTTCCTGCGACAGCATGGTGCATGCCACCCAGGACTATGTGGCTGCGCTGGGGCCCCCTTGCCCTCTTCTCCACATCTCCTGTGGAAAGTATTCCATGTGTCTTCCCTGCTGACTGCCTGACACGCCAGTTTGAGTTTCACATCAGGTGTTCAGGAGGGGAAAAAGATTCCTCCCACAGAAAGCATCAGCTTTTCCAGCAGCACAAGCATCTCCACTGTGTCTGGGCTGTACCTTAGCCTGTGAGGGGGTTCTCAACCTGTCCTGCCACCAGCCTGCAGCAGATCCAAGGCCAAGAGGTGGCCTGATGTTGCTCCAAAACTGTCAGCTGCCTAGGGTCACCAGCCCTGCTCATATTTTCTCTGGGACACCCCTTGTCAGCTATGGCATTGCTAGCTCAAAAACTGCTACTGGCCACATGGCTGCAGCCTGGGATTTTGGCCTATTTGCAGACGGTTCTCAAGGAGGACATGTATAATGTTGCTCATCTGCTAGGAAATGTTTTGAAAACTTTGCATGAAAGGCACTAAACTACTTCGCACACACATTTTATCCCTGAAGTGCACATGAAAGCAGAGGGTGAGCAGAGGGAAAGTTTCTTGCTCACCAAAGCTGTGCCATTCAAGTGTCTTTATTGCACCCCTCTAGCACCCTGGGCAGGATCTCCCACTCTTTACGCTCCCAGCCTCTTGGCCATGTCCTCTCACAGCAGAGGTGAGGCAGGTTGCCATCTTCCTAAAAGCTACTGTGCCATTCTGGTGTACCCAAACCCAAACAGAGTGCTCTCCTCTCCACTGCACCAAACCACTTGCCCAACACACATGACAGTAAACAAACTGAGAAGTTAAGAGCCTGGTGTGTCCTTCCCGTACCCAGGCTTCCCCATGGCTCTCTCCTCAAACTGTTGACTTAGATTTTCTTGAGGACAGGTGACCCTGATGTTCCCCCTTCTGTGTTTCAGAGGGTTTTACCCAGGACATCCATTTTCTTTGAGTACCCCATCTTAAAATTCAAACATTGTCCCCAAAGCCACTCACCTGACCCCCATTTTGCAGTCCATAACACAGGGGGAGTCAAATTCAGCCAGCAGATCTTCCATCTGGTTGTATCGCTCCCCGTCCTTCACAACATCACCATGGTAGGCAGGAACATAGGGCTTCAGGACATCGTTCATCAGGCGATCAAGGCAGCGCTGCTCTGATTCACAGTGCTTCTTCAGGATCCTGCCGTTGGCCGCTGCCTTGAAACTGCCTGAGGGTGACAAGAGACAACGTGGCACTTGCTTTGGATGGGAGATGATGTTGTGCCTTCCTAAAACAATAAGGGCAGCCCAACACCTTGGAAGCATCTCTTTTTACACCTGCACCCAAAAGAATCCCTGTAGGCTGAAACTACAAGCTCAGGTTGCCAGATTCACATGCACTGTTAGAGGTTTATGACCAGCAATGTCACACCTTAAACAGCACAGAGACCTGCCCTGCAGTACCCAACAATTACACTGAAAATTACAAAGATTGTCTTTCCACCTTTCTGGCCCTCCTCACGCTCCATACCTGCATGTCCTGCTAGCTGGATCCAAGGGTACTTCTTTTTGAAAGACATCACAAATGGGGACCAGTGCACCATATTCTTGATCTTCCGCCATGATTTGCTCTAAGGGAAACGAAAAAGCATGAAGGTGAATGCGATGTTTTAAGCTTTTGCTGTCCATAAAGTCACTTCAGGCAGCACGCAGCTGTTTTGGACAAGGGAGGAGGCACCGGAGCCAGCACAGGATGGAAGCGAACAGAGAATCTGCTCTTTTCCCATTGCCCTGTGCCAAGCCAGAGCCACTGAGCTCTACATTCAAAATGACGAGTAACTTCACTGAAGTGGCTGGCGTTACAGTGTTGTTCCAGCTGGCCGCTCCTGCTGCAGCGGGCCCAGCCATCCGCATTACCTTGTCTCTGCTCCCCACATCCCTCTGCAGAATCAGCTGGGACATTAACCCATCCTTGGGTACCACTTTAGATCATGGCAGACGGAGTGGGGAAGAGAACCCAGGACTTCTACCTGACCACAGAACTCAACCCCAGCTCCCGGGGGGAACAAGAGACACTCGCACAAGCGCACACGGGCTTGCTGCCTGGCTTTTGTTCCCCACTGAAAGGCAGCTGCTTTCTCCATTAAGCTGGCAACCCACGGGCAGCTGATCCGACTGCTTTGGCCCATCCGTAACTGCATTTTAGAGAACAATTCCCTTCTGACATGTTGTGTTTCTCACCAGATGGACTGAACAGAACTATTTACATGACTGTAATGAGGGCTGCTTCGGACATACAAAAGCCTCCTTTGAAGGCTCTTTCCTGCGAGAGTCTTTCCCTGGATTGTTCTGGGGAACGTGCCACCGGTAAAAGGGAGGGTGACAACCTCTTATCTCAGGCACAGAAGGTGATGGTGCAAACAAATCAGGGGAACAATATAGAATGGCAACAATGGAAAAATGCCTTCTTGCAGGCCTGGGACAAACAGACGGTATAGTCCTGGCCGCTCTGAGCTACTGGGTTCAGCCGGAAGCCCACAGATAAGTTATCCTCATTTGCTCCACTCTGAAGGCATGGGAGGGAGCTTTCCAGAAAGCCCAAGTAATCTCTTCCTTGTGTTTGGAGAACCGTCTCCTGTTCCAGTAATGCTTCGCAGACAGGCGGGGAAGAGCCAGCAGCCCCAACTTGCAGTTTGGATGCTTGTCGGGGGTGAACTCATGGCACAGGAATCCATGATGGGAACTGCTGACATGTCTAAATGGTGAGGAAGAAGTCAGACAAAGACGTAGCATCTAAAAACTGTGGAAATTACATTGGGTTACCCCTGAGCCGTGCACCAGTCCCGCCGGGAAGGGGAGACACATTGCATGATGATGCAGGGGCTGCCCACACGAGAGGGACCAGGGGTGGGAAAGGGTAAGAAGAAAGGTTCTTCCCCACCTTCCAGGCCTGGAAGAACAGTGTGACCCTTCCCTGGATGACTGCTCGTGGCTGGGAGTGTCCCGCCATGCCCTGGCACCAGTACAGCAGCGCAGGAGTTTGGCAAGCAGCTGCCCAAGCACGGGGTGATACCGGGCATCCCCTTCACCCAGGCTCCTCCATGCCGCAGGTTTGCTCTGCCGCCCAGCTTGCTTTCTTTGGCAGGGGGGTCGGGCAGTTCCCTACCTGACATGAGGATGAATGTTTTTATTTCCAAGCTGAGTGCCAGAACTTGTGTGTTTTAGCTGTTCTTTGTTCTCCTCTTGGCAGAGAGAAGGAGGGAAGTGGGGGGGCTGTCCCCTCCTTTTGTTTTTAAAATAGCAACATCAAGTCCTGGCTGATGTCATTAAAAAAAGGGGGAAGAAAAAGTCTCTGAGGAAGTTTGAACTCCAGACAAGTGTGCGAGTGTGACCCACCTCCTCTAAAACAAGAAGGAATCCTCCCCCCACTTACAGCACAGCATCGTAAGTCACTCAGTCCCAGGAAACACGCCAAGGCAACATGCCTTCCCAAGCCAAGATTTTGTTTTTCGGTGGTTAGAGCTTTATAGCTAAAACCTTGAAAACCTTCAAAGTACAGGCAGAATGAAGCCAGGTGGTCCCTGGAGCAGGGGAAGCCACCCCGTCTTCCCTGTGCCAGCGCTTTTCCAGGAGCAATGCGCTCTGCTCTGCCACTGCTCCCAGCACAGGGTAACAGTCCTGAGTCCCTTGGAGATACAAAACACCTCAACCACCTTTCTGCTGAGCTGAACAAGACAGAAAGCCGGTCACCAAACACACCCACACAAGGAACAAGAAGCACATCCCTGTCACTTTACACCAGGGGGAAGCCTTTTCATCCAATCACTACCCAGTTTCAGGCACACCTTTGGCCAGGCATTTCCAACCCAAGTTTTAAGGACATATTTAAGGGCTTGTTTATGGAGAGACTTGAGGCGGCTTTCTCCATCTCAAGTCACTCACAGCTTCCTGGAAATAAACTGCTAGGCAAGTTGTCACTGCTGTAGGGGCCATCACCAATTCTGCTTCACATCCCCCTGCCCTCCTTGCTTATTGAGGGCAACCATGTGGGCACTTCTACAATTCCTTTGGGAGTTGTTGGATTTTTGTTTTATGCCTGAGCCCCTACCCAGTGTTATGAGGGAAAGTTTGCTTCATCAAAAGGAAGCTCTCCTGTGCCCTCAGTCCATTGCATGTCACTTCCCAGAATGCACAGAGCAGCCTGACGGGTCCAATTTCTTTAGGGGTGTACGTATCTATACAAAATGTCACAGGAGCGCTCAAAAAGCAGTGAATTTTTCAAGGGGCATCTCCCCTAGTAAACCAGCAGCTGCACAACTTCATCTGTCTACTCTCCGGGGCTACCGATGCACTGCAGAGAAGAGACAGAGGCTGGATCATGGCGGAGCAACACTGGTCAACGCCCCCAGCGATCCTGTCACCTCCTTTGCCTGAAGATAATTAAATTCTCCCCAGATAAGGAGTTTCTCGAAAAGGTCACCCTTCATACTTTCCTTACAGCTCCAAGAGAGATGTTATGTGGCTGTGAACCATTGGCAGGGTCCTTCACAGCCACTGGGGATGGCTGAGAGCTTCCAGCAGGAGATCTGCATTTACTCAAACACCGGCGTGAATTCAGACATCTCAAAGCCGACAGCTTGGGATCCCAGTTGTGCCAAGCCCCATGTTAAGCTCCTTCAGCTGGCCATGGAAAATCAGAGCCACAAGGTTCACACCACTCCGGTTTGACTCCACGGCCATGTGCAGGAAACAACTCCTCTGTGCCCTGCGGGATGCCGTGTCCCACCCTGCCTGGCACTATTAATATATGAAGGGAGTATTAAAGCTATTTACAGGAAAGAAATCTTCTTTAACCCAGCCTGTTGGGAACCATACGGGCATTGCCTCCAGGCTCTTCTGTAGCTTTTGGTTTAAATTTCAGGGAGTTATTTGTGCATAGGTCCAAGAGCACAGGCGCAGCTGTATGTACGTGGAGGAGTTACCTGTGAGAACTCCCCAGACTCGGACTAAAAGATTTTTCACCATATCGGCCGAAATAGCTTTGCAGGTGGTGTTACCAAGTGATGCTGGTGAGGGGCAGATGCGTGCTCATTTGCCTGTGAGGAAGTGAGCACACAGGTTGTCACGCCGAACGCTGAGCATGCTTCCCACTCTTTTGCATGATCAAAGCCTGTGCCTGCTTACGACACCCAGGCACCCTGCTCTCCCCCAAACCCAGCTCTGTGGTTGCTTTCCCTCCCAGAAAACTCACGAAGCTGTGTTGACCGATTGCAGTCTTGCACACACAGCAACAGCAGGTCGCCTCTATCAGCAGGGAACATGCACCAGGCATCTGATGCAACTCGACACTTTTTATTTAAAACCTGTTTCAGCATCAGCAAACACCAACTGATTAGCTGGTAGGTAGCAAATGATTTAGTGACTTTGCAAATGTATTTAGTGAGAAGTGGCACCGTTTTTCCTAATCATCTGCCACATGGAAATGAAGCTGAGTGACTGTCAGAATCAACTCTAAAAATGAACTTTCAAGGGTTTCTGTGGCATTCTGCTTCTGCCCTCTTACAGTTTTCATTCGCTGTGGAGCACAGTGCCCTGAGCCAGGGGTGGGACATGGGTCAGAGGAGTTAAGCCCTCCCAGTGAGCACCCACAATTGGTCAGTGGGAGAGGAGCGCTGGGAAAACAATTTTATCTGCGGCATGTTTAACTTTACTTATCTAAAGCTTAAAGCAAACTCTGGGCTTTCCCCATCTGTCAATAGAGCTTCATATGGAAAGAACAACACAGGAGAATTTAGTGCCAACACAGAAGGTCAGAGGATATATTGTGTTTAATTAGATTAAACAAAAAGTGACTGATGAGCTCAGTGCTCACCATACATTTTCCCTATAGCATATGGCATTCCTTTAACGTCTGCCTGAAGGAGATGTGCCTTTCTGGGACTGCCTGACGCCTCCCTTTCCCAGCACAAACGTTGGTGGAATTTGACTGGTGTTACTCCCCATGCACAGAGCCAGCGGGGTGCTCTTCCCTTTCCATGCACTCAGCCAAAGAGATAGGCAGTAACTGATTTATTTGCTGAAATTACGGTTTCCTATGGTTTTATGGGACCAAGAGTTCTTGGAAATAGCGGGAGATGGACCTGTATTTCAGTGCCTTTTATTAAGTAGAGCATGCATGGTTAGAGGCAAGATTACGCAGCCGGGGCAGGGGGTGGGAAAGAGTGGGAGCAGCTTTAAATTAACAATTTTTCCAAATTCTGAAAAGAACTTCAGCCCCTTTCTCTCAGAAAGATCCCAAAATAGCCTAGGATCAGAAGAAAAGAAGGAAAACTGTGGTGAGACAGTAGAGTCATCAATGCCCTCTGCTTCCCCTGCCTTCAATGGAGTTGCTGCAGCCCCAGGGCTTGCACGAGTGACACCCTGGCTTTCCTTTCACTTTGGAGAAAGCTCCACTCCCCATTCCCGCGGCACACTGACAACCAACTGGTGCTACTTGCAGAACTGAAACACCCAGGTGGGCAGGCAGCTCCACCAGCACATCCCTGCCTGCCAACCCCTTGCCAAGTGCCATGGCTCAGGAGAGGCACTGCAACAGCTTTGTCCCATGCCCTGCACCCTCTCTTGCTTCTTGGGCATTGGGATGACTCCTCAAAACACCATCCCATGGGGCTAACATGAGTGGGAGGTGCAGTGGGTCCTCTCCACTTTTTGTTTTCACTTCCAGATCTTCCAGAAGGAGAAGTGCAGCCATGATGCTGTGGTGCAAGGGGACCCCATGAGAAGGGACTTTCAGCACAGCTCAGAAGGACTCCACAAGTAGGAGGGCTGGCAAGTCACTTTCCCAGAGCGCTGGTGGTTTGAAAAACGATGTGGTGAGCAGCTGAGAAGGGCAGGCTTTGCGCCGGGGAGCCCTCTTCTTTAGTAACTACGTAAGTGGGGGGAGCGTTTGCCCACAGAGTTCACTCCATGTCAGTCTGCTCTGCGGCCATGCACATGCAGCCAAGGAAAAAGAGGCCATTTAGTTTTCCATGTTTAAAAGAATGAATGTGTTTTCTTTTGGTCTTTAAAAAGTAGTTAAGGTTTCCCTAGTGATGATTGTTTCACTTGACTGGGAAAAACCTTGTCACTCCAGCCACGGCGGGGAGGCCAGCTTTGTTCATTGTGCTGGGCGCTAGGCGTGGAGGGCAGTGGGGTAGAGCTGGCAGGTACCATGAGATGCCTCCTCCCGGCACATCCTGGCATGTGGGTGACCAAAATGCAGGATCCTGGCCAAAAACCCTCCCGTGACGTGCTCCAGAGTGTGACTGGTAACGTGATGCTGAGCTGGGGTTATGCTCTGCTTGGCTTTGCCATCTCTCAGCTCCTTGAAACTCTCCCTCCATCCCAGCAGCAATAGAAAGAGCACAGTGACTGCATCGGTGTGCACCAGGCTGTGACCACTGACCCTGATGCTGGCAGCAAGTGACAGCCCATATTCTACATCAGTTTCCTCCTATGCAAACTCCCCTCATCCTTGCCAGTGCATTTGCTTCTGTACTGCACAACAGCTACTAAAGAGCCTTGTTTAGGCTGGGGGAGCAGCTTGCAATGGGAGGGCTTTTGGAGCAGTGGGCATTTTTTGGTTTAGTCACGCAAGGCATTTAATAAAAATTTCAGCAGCTTCCTGTAACCTGGCAGAGGCAGGATCCCGCAGCCATTGTTGAGCAAATAGAAAGTGAGGCCCAACAACAGACTTCACTTAAGTTAACGTAAGGAGATAAAGTTTGATGACTGAAAGGCACTTCTGGGTGCCTAGCAATCCTAGTCTGAACCCCCAAGTCCCATTAGATAAATTACTTTGATGGCTGGGGCATAGAAGCTTTTTCTGGGGCATGGCAGCTTCTGATACTTTCCAAGGTCTTCATCTCCTTTAAAGGGAGAAAAAATCCTAATAGGTGTATTATTTCTTTTACTTCAGATGCTTTGTTTTTGAGAATAGTCTCGTTTTAGCCTCTCATGGGAGAGAAGTCACTCCACCCTAACTTTGTGAGGAATGTCCTTTTCTCCAGTGGGACCAGGAAGTGGTCCCACCAAGACCAAAGATCTAGGGTAGAGGGTCAGAGAGGTAAAACTACTGCCTTCTCTGCTGTCTGCAAGAGATCAGCATGTGTGATAGAGGAGCCTTGGTAAAAATGCCTGAAAGCCAGGAACATCTGCTCGGACCATCGAAAAAATATTCCAGTGTATTATAAAAAAACAGGACCTTGTTGCAGGCTCCCTCTTCCTGCTTGTGATGAAGGCAAGGAGGATTAGGAGTGGCAAAGGCAGATGAGTGAGCAGCAGTCCTTCAGTTTGACCTCCCCTATGACAATGGAAGGAAATGGAGCTGCTGTGGGAGCCAGCTGCACAGAAGCCACCCATCGCGTATAAGGACGTTTGCAACCTCCTCACCCACAAAGCACAAGCAGAGCACAGCAGCGGCGTGGGATCCGCGTCAGTGCCATGCTCGGGGGTGATCGCTACAGATGCAGTGTTAGACCTCTCTGTCCAATTTGACAAAGAAGGAAAGAAGCAAAAAAACCGAAAGCTTGAGAGAGATGACAAACTCTGCATTGGAGCTCAGAGAGCCTCAAATGTGGTTGTCTCCATGAGGTGTTTTTTCCCGCTGGAGAGCCTTTACTTCAGTAAAGCTGAAAACCTAATGCAGATCAGCCATAACTGACTTTCCTGTAAGGCTGGTTGAATTAATTGCCAGCATTAGACACGTTCAGCCTACTTTCCTGAGCGGGAACTGATCCAGCTCTCTGGAAATGTATTTGTTACTCATTAAGTACACACAAATAAAGTTTGTTAAGCAATTTTCAGCTTGGAGAAGGTAAGTGAATAATTCAGAATCAGCTAATCACTTTTGATGGACTTCTACTTAAGCCATACAGTGCTGCTTCTTCAGCAAGCAGATAGCTTTTAAAAGCCAGCAGATTATAAAAATACTTTCTGGTAGCCCGAAGTGGGCCTCGGTGAACTGAATCGTGAGAAGAGTCCCAGAGCACTGCAGCCCATCTGTACAACACTCTGGTGCACGGCAGTTGTAGGCAGCCAGACCAGGAGTCCAGCTGAGAAACGCGATGTGCTGTCCAAAGATCTGACCCTGTATCAGGGAACTTGTCATCAGCTTTGATGGAAACTGCTCTGTTTCCATCTGGAGACTTGCATTTGATCCCTTTCCCAGTTCCAGAGTATCCAGTGCCGTCTTTCTGGTTCAAAACTTCATTTCTGCTCTTTGGCTCCTCTAGCAGCAGAGCACAAGTTGGGGATGTGGGCTCCTGAGCCTCTGGTGGCTCTAGCACTTCTCACTTTAATGCTGCTGGTGGGAAAGGACACCCCCCCCCAGCCTTCCTAACCCTGTCAGTGTAAATTCCAAACTTCCGCTAGCTCCTACGTGCCCTCTGAGACCAGAAGACATGACCTTCTTGACACCGAGCAATGGCAACAGTCTGTGGTCACTTTATGTGAGTACAGTTCAGCAGCTTAAAGGCCAGAGCTGCAGCTTAGTATATGAAAGAGATTCAGCTCCTAAAAGTCACACCAGCGTGTCCCAGTGGACAGTGGTTTGGTAGGGCACAGCCGTCTTCCAAGAAACAACCTTCACTCAAGAGCTGTGCTTTTACATGCCGGGGAGATGGGATGGGAGCTGTAGGCTTTGCCAGGTCCTCCCAAGGGATGGCTCGGATCCTTGGGTCCTTTGGGAATGGAGGTCCCTGGGACAGGGCATGTTGGGAAGCAACACAGGTGCTCAGACCAGCAGAAGATGGTAAAGTCCCAGATATTTCCAATCTGTTTTATTTAGACTGGTAGATAGAGTTACGCACAGGAGGTGGGGCTGCTGAACGCCCTCTTTCTACAATTTGAAGGCAAGTTTTTAAGGAATTAAACCAGAACTCTACAGTCTGCTTAGAGGCATTTTGGGTCAGAGACACCAAACGCAGAAGTGATATCAATGAGTGGAACAAAGCAGCTTCTAACACTTGACAGTGTTCTGATTTCTTTCTGCTTCAGAAGGCAGCCCAGAAATCTTGGGACTGGACTAGTCTGCTCTCTGACATAGGCTGTGATGTAAACTGAAATGCCCAGAGCCCATACTCCCAAAAGAAGGGGTGTGTGTGTGTCTGTAGATGGATTTCCTTCCCCCTCAAGGCACTCACTACTGTGTGATGCTACATCACCCATCCATTCAGACTGACATTACCAGGCAGGGTGGACATGGGCCAGACAGCACAGCCGCTAACCTCCAGTGCTGTCGTAGACATCTGAAATATTTCCTCTGGTTTTAGCACAGAGGACATTGATATGGATGCTGTAAATATAACACACCCAAGGAGCATAATGTCCATAAGTGCTGGTGATGCACAAGCAAGGTCATGCAAAAGCAATGGCAAATTGTGCAATGTTAGTGAAGCACTCTGCATGAGAAAGTCCTGGCTTTTAGACTTGAGCTTTCCTGTTGCTGAAGCCCCCAGTAGCTCATGCTGGTCTTGGAC
This sequence comes from Ceryle rudis, assembly GCA_033439905.1. Lineage (NCBI taxonomy): Eukaryota > Metazoa > Chordata > Aves > Coraciiformes > Cerylidae > Ceryle > Ceryle rudis. The sequence goes on from JAAGNO010007970.1 coordinate 26,290, forward strand.
ACGGGAAATGTTTCCATTGCTGTTCCCTCGCTCTACTTGCTCACAGCGTTAGCTCACCACTCTTCTGCTATTTGACCATACTGAACTTCACTTTGTGGAATATTTGAGTGCCAATGCATCTCTCTTCCATGAGCAAGTGAAATGTGTGGATGCATTTTAAATGCCTTCGGCTGGAGTGGGAAGGCAGAGATGGACGGGAACTAAGAAAGGGCCAGGTTATGGCTGTGGTAATTTGTTTAGAATATAAATTTTTTTAAATTAGTCATAAGCCCTGAACATACCCACATTTACTGGGTATATGAAGTGTAAAAAGCTGATTTAGAAGAGCAGTTATAAGTTTCATAAACATGACTAAACTCTAAAGCTGAATGTTCAACAGACGTGACCTTTTAATTCCCCTCTAAATCAGTTCAGCACTTTCATTTGTGTTTGGAGTCCCTCATGTTTGGATAGCACTCTGATGATTTAAAGTACTATTCAGAGTTTTATTGTCTCTCCTTCTTTGGAGCTGGAACCACAAATCCTCTGCTAAGTGACTGGAGGAGTTTCTGCTTGCACAGGAGCTGCTAGGTGCACCAGTCTGCCTCAGCCATGGCTCCTCAGCATCCCCAACACACTGCCATGGGATGCGCTCATTTTCCTCGTCAGCTACCAGATATAATCAGCAACCAGGAGAAACTCCTCCAGGAGTGGAAATGCAGCTTGATACTCCTTGGTTTCAGATCCTTACAGAAGAAGCATATTAGAAAGATGGTGGATTTGGTAAATCTCTGCCCTGAGGTTTGCAGGCATCCAGGATGCCTCAGGCACGTGCTGTACAGCATCCTCCCCACAGCTGCAGACCTGCTGCAAATGCACCACACAGTGCCTACAGCATCATCCTGGGCGGTTTTGTGCAGCAGCCAAGGGGCTTCTCTTGAGTGGGAAGCCGGGCTCTGCATCCCAGAGGCTCGGGTCTTTGAACAGCACTGACCCCAAGTGCTATTAAGAAAAAAACCTAAACAGTCTAGACCTGAAGGCAAAGAGAAACTTGTTACAGGCCCCATGCACCCACGGACTAGTCCCACCTTGTGCTGCAAGCTGATGCGCAGGCAAGGGCAGTGAGGTCGGCTAATACAGCTCTCAGCTGCTGCTATTGCACAGGGACTTGCAGGTACACATGGGGCTTCTCTCCACCAGAATGAGACAGACAACAGTTCATTTGCCATGGACTGCTTCCAAGTCCACCTTGCAGGCACTACAGAGACTTTCTCCTCTGCCTGCTTTCCAGCTGCACTGCCCCAAATGGGTATGGGGAGCACAAACCTTGCACTTCAGAAGCTGCTCCCAGGGACTCCTCCTTTGCTGCACACCACAACCAGAAGCTGCACAGGAGATGGGGGCTCCCAGGAGCACAGCAAAGCCAAGCTAATTACAGGGCTTCAAACACCTTCAAACATGGAGCATCTCACATGCTCAGGTGCTTATTCCTGACTCCCCGCACAGCAGTGTCAGGATGCAAAACCAGGGAGTGTATCCCCATCAACTTCAGCCAGATTACTCCATTCCCTGTCCATGCAGATCCAGACCCCGCTGTGCCACTGTCCTTCAGGCAGAGGGTTCATCACCGCCATACCCAGGAGCAGGCTCACCCAGCCTGGCAAGGACAAGGGCTGGCACAAGCTCAGTGGAGCAAAAGCACTGGCTGTGGGCGGCCACCACACCGTGCAGGTAAAAGTCACCTTGGAGAATGGCACAGAATTCATCTTAAGAGCACACTTCAGCTGCCCCCTGGCCCATTGCAGCAGAAGTCCTGACAGCAAGCAGACCTCAGCAAGGCACCGGCAGTAATTTTATCCTCGGCGTTGTTTTCAGAGTTAAAGCCCAATGCACACCCCTTAGCCATTTTAGTTATGAGTCATCGAAAAATGCCAGCTTTAGCAACACAGCTCAACTTCTGCAGGGCTGGGTACATACCTCCACCACCAAAGCCAACGTCCTGCCACGCCTACCTGGTGCAAAAGCATCCGATGAGCACATCGGTGCTGGCTGGGCAGCCCTGTGCCAGGGAAAGGCCGGCAGGGCAGCAGGGGAAGAAGCTGTCACGGCATCAGGCAAGGAGGTTTCTTGCTAGTGATGAGCCACTGGGGTATCCTACACTGCTTCTTTCAGGCTGCCTTTGAAGGTTGCACATGGAGCCAGCAAACCTCACTGCACCCTGGCACACCCCTGAGCCCTTAGGGAAAGGGACGGGATCCTTGGAGACGCGGAGAAGGTTACCCAACCCTATATCCTGGTGCAGCACGTGGGGTTGGATTTTCCAACCCAACTGTGTGCTCACACAGGGGTGGGGCAGGGGAAGAAAAAGAGGATTTCAGCTGTTAACTCCTAAGAAATTGAGGAAAACCTGTGCTGCTCCTATACAAACGGCCCTGATCTCCTGTGAGCTGGTGCATGCAATGCCACAAAGGTGCCAGCTGGGGAGATGATGGGTTTCTGGTGGAGAAAAATGCAGAGGCCAGTAAAGAAATTTGCTGCTTTGGCGCATGTTTACAGTCTTCCACGGGGTGCTGGGGAGGAAGAGGTTTCTCTAACCCAAAAGGGAAACACTCATCTGAAACAGGAAAACGGAACTTTCTTTGGAGCATTACTAATGGAACATTGCCTCTGCAACGGCTGTGGGTTGAATTCCTGGGCGTGCAGTGAGGAGAGGATCCTTAGGGAGAAACACCCTGCCCTGCTGTGGGCTCACTTGGGACCCCAGGTAACCACAAGGGGCTGATGCTGGCACAGGCACAAGGGGGAAGATGCTGGGGTTCTGGGGGGCAGATCTGCTCAGCCAGGACAATGGTGGAGCCACTGAGTGCCCCAAGGCGCCCTGCAAGACCCCAGTACCCTCCTCCCCAGATACAGGAAAAGAGGTTCTGAGTAACACAGTGACGCTGGCAACACGCTGAACACACAGAGGACCACTCAAGGGTGACCCAGGCAATTCAGATTCATCATTTCTAAAGAGAGATTTGATTGCTTCTAATTTTTTTTTTTTTTTTAGGGAAATTGTTGCTAAACTAAATCTTTCTCTCGAAAGAAGCTATTTTTAAGGCAAACAGCATGACACAGTGTTTATGGACATAACTCCAGTGCCAGCCCCCAGGTACTGATTTAGCAAGAAGCAGCTTCTCTCTGATAAGCTGCAAAAGACTGTGACTTTCTTCAAAGCAGTGGAGATCATAGGTTTCATATTAAAATCCAGACAGCCTTTCTTGGAACAGCACTGTTACAGTTGAAAAGGATGCTCAAGCCATTTTCTGGTCCAAAAAAGGACAAGGAGATGAAGCGTAGTTATATCCAGCCATATAATCACAAGGACACCGTCAAGAAGCAATACAATGAACCCATTATAAACATGGGCGCAGAAAAGACAGACTTTAGCTCATTGTGTCTTAGCATCTCTAAATGTATTTTGTCTTGGGGGAAAAGCAAGGGAGAAGAGGAATGTAGGAAGATGCCCAGTTCTCCATACAACCCAGGTTTTCAGCAAGGCACAAGCCCACGATCTCTGAGGCTGTGTCTGTGGGCAGTAGCTGGTTGCTGAAGTTCTGCTGCAGGTGACTATGTTTAGCTCCTCTTAGAGCATGAGGGAAGCAGAAGAGAAGGTAGAAAAACTTAGTCATCTTCTCTCCTCAGACATTTTGCTGTTCATTTACTTCAGCAGCACATGAAGCACTTAGTCACTTGCTCTCCAACAGGCTTATTCTAATTTTAATTTTCCAAATCAAAACAGAAAGAAAAAAAGGAGGTTCCTTCCCAAATAAGCAGCTAGTGGAAGAGGCTGGGGGAAGTGAGCAGCAAGTGGCCGGGACTTCACCCCATGTCTCAGCCGGCTGCTGCAGACACCCAGGAGAGCATTTGCAGAGTGCAGGAGGAGAGAGGGCAGGCGCTGCCACTTCCTCTTGCTCAGTGACAGCTCGATGAGCCGCTTCAGCAAGCCAAAGTGCAGAGAATCCTCCACTGCCTCCGGACATGAGATCCGCCTCATGCTCCCCTACGGGCAGTTGGTACCAGCCCTCACAAATAATTTTCAGTGTTATAACACACCACTTACGCTCCAAGTGTTTTCCTGCAGCGAGACAAGTGACCTTGACACCTAAACCACATGTCCAGCTTAGATGTCCTCCATTCTCCAACCCAGAAACACCAATGTAAGAGCAGCAATTCCTCTGGGACTGATTTTAACAAGCCAGCAACCACAGTTCTCACATTAAAGGTGTCCTTATGGTTAGAAACTTCTTGCCAAAACTGTCTTTCTCCAACACTGCTGTAGGAAAACTCAGGACAGCTGGTGCCCTTCCATACTCTTCTGGCCCTCAGGAGTGCAGAGGGCCCTTGGCACTGTCCCTTCCTCCAGCGAGTGCCTGTCTTTCGCCTGTGAAATGCAGGCACCAGCACAGACACCAAGGTGCATGCTGGTGCTGAGATGCTGCCTCAAAAGGAAGAGCAGGAACGACAGCAAGAAACAAAAAGCCTCTGAACACGAGCACAGTCAAGAGCCGGGCATTTGGTTTCTCTCCTCCTCAGAGCATCTTGAAGGGTCTGAGGACAGGAAGGCAATCCCCGAACCCATCTTTTTCCCTCATCAGAGAGCAAACCTGCTGGCATGTTGGTAACCCAAGTTCATTTTACAACGGATTTGGGATGGGGTTTTTGGAGGGCTCAGAAGGCACACAGATGGCTCTCAGCTTCCTGTTGCTTCAGCTTTACAACAAAGCAACATAAGTAGGTCTTCATTCTTTGTTAACGTTTAGTGCTGTAAGCAAAACATGCATTGTTAACCTAAAAATAGGAAATGCTGTGACAGCTTTGAAGAAATTCAGCATTTTTTCCTGTACTGATACAAACACAGTGGCCAAGTGCCAGATGCCTCTGTCGATTTGAAGATCGATGAAATTCTTTGCAACACTCATAAATTACTGCTTTGTTAGAGCTCAGCAAGCTCCAGCAACACCAGCAAACCCTGGTATTTCCTTCTTCTCCCTCGTAAGGGAGGTGGAGGGGGGGGATGCTTAATGCTACATCTCATCCCTGCGCAGAGACAGACAGTCCCATGCGCCTATCGTTGAGCCGAGCGCAGGCGGAGGTTGCTAAGACACCCGCTGACGCACAGCAGGGCCCCACTTCTATATTTTTCCATTACACGATGTTGAAGCTTGCAGAGCAGGAGGTAGCTTTCTTGAGCGAGCTATCGAGAAATCAGCGAGAGGCAGCAGGATCTTGGCAGGGCATGCTGTGCACTGCTTAGGTTTAAATGAAGGAGTGAACGATGGAGCCAGAAACGTGCTGTGTTCAAAGTGAACGTCCACACATTTTCAGATCTGGCTTGAAAAAAGGGCACACCTACTACTACACTTCTGGGAGTGGGAGTACAGAAAAGCTGAGGTCCCAAGCAGAGCGAGTTGTGGGTAGAAAACCAAAAATCCTTGGTGGCTTTCCCTGGGAAGCACAGTGGTGACGCCCTGGGGAAGATGCACTGACACAGTCTTCACACCAACATGTTAGGTGAGACCTCTGGACATGATGGGACCAGGTCAACGTGGCTGTACCAGCATGAGCACTGCTGCCCATCCCTTTACTGGGGTCTCACCCACAAGGATGTCCATCCCACCGCTGTGCCATTGCTCCCAGTGTAGTTTAATGGAGCTTAACAAGCCCTGCCATGCTTGGGGCAGACTTCTGCCTTGCAGCATGGACAGAGAGCAGCAAGCAGAACCCAACCAGCCACAGCCTGAGCAGAAACGTGATCCCATCCGAGAGCAGCTGCTTGCCATATGTTCTCTCTCAGCTCCATGCTTTGGTGGCTGGAGGGGCTGGGTCTCTCCAGGAGATGTTCATCTTAGTTCATGGACTAATTTTAGCCCACCTCCAGCACCGAGGCTCCTCACCCACTGCAAGGTGTCAGTAACCATGGGGATGGTCCCTCAAGCATCAGCCTGCCCAGCTTCTGCAGAAAGCCAGTGCTATGTGACACCTCTGGTCACAGCTTATCTATCGGCAGCTCAAAGCTGCAGGACAGACTTGTGAGCTGTTCAAAGCTACCAGACACAGCAATTTACATAGTTTTTAACATCCCCAGAACCTCAGAGATGGGCAACCAAGATCACCAAGCAAGTTTTTGGGCATACCCATTCCAAGTACATCTAAAATATTTTGGAGGTTGAAGGATGCTCCCTAGAGGTCCAGCTAACCATTGGACTTTTTTACACATCTCACGGTGTAATTTCATTGTGGCAATTCAGGATTAATATTTTAGGGTTAGTGCTTCCTCTTCAGCGCAGTTATTGTGTTTGCAATCCCATTTGTGCCTCCCTAGTGTGGGCAGAAGTAGAATTCTCAGCATTTCGTACCCATGCAGGGTTAATTCCCCCACCACTTTGAGGTACTATTGCAAGTACCAAGAGGCTGCAGCTGCTATTGCAAACACACCCCACTTAGCAACATGCTGGCTCACAGCGTGGCAATCCTGTCCTCAGGAGTCAGGGACTGACAGACAAGTGCAGAACTAAAATATTAGTTCAGGGATACTGAATCATGGCTTAGGAAACCTCATCTTCCTGAAGGAAAAAAAAAGAAAATGAAAAAATTGCTGGGCATTTCCAAGCTCCTGAGTTGTTCCTGTTGTTGGTCAGGAATGGAATGAAGCTACAGAAAGGCAGTTTATCCTATGGAATGATCTCTAGAAGTTCCCCAGATCTCCCTTGGAGATTTCTTATCTGAAAAACAAGTCCAACTCTCAACAGAAAAATGCTGAGACCTTCACAGTCTCAGTCTGAATAGTACCAAGACCAACTAGAAATTGCCAGTTATCTTCCATTACTTCAGCTTGGAGCTAGTTGCTTTGGGGTGACTTTGTCGAGCCCGCTGCCTGGCTGGCTAGCACTGTTCGGAGCCACTGGCCTGTGAAGGATAGGACTTATTTTTTTACTTATGCTAAGTCACAACGACATGCAACAGCATATGGCTTCCAGGACCTCTCAGAGATGTAATGCTAGAGGCTACCCAGCCTTACAAGGAATGAGAAGGAGAGATTTGCAGAAAATAAGCTGTACTGCTTTCAAATGCACTGTCCCCGTCTCAAGGCAAGCTACTAATAAAAGCAATATTTGCATTTTTTGCATAAGACCATTTGGGATTCACTGTTCCTTCACCTGCACAAACACCAAGACTGCATGAAAAACAAGTCAGGAAGCTACTGATCAGAAAGTGTCATTCCTGACGCTACAGCTACAGGAATTACTGAAAAGGCTTCATGTGCTCCCTTTTAGGGTGGGCAAAGCTGTTCAAACGGTGACCACCACAAGACATCAAAGTCCCAGTGACAGAACCATCAGTGGAGAAGGCTCACACCTCCTCCCCAATGCTACACTGGCACTACATGGCTAGGGTGCATGTCTAACTGGGGACACATCCCAGGCCACCACCAGGGAGGAGGAGTCATTTCTCCCAAGAAGCATCTCCAAGACAGCTGAGCAGAACAGCTGCCAGCACTTTTCCTGTGCATGGGCCCTGGGCCAAGAGTGTGATTGCCACCCAAGGGTTAGCTACTAACTGTACACCAGCACTTGCAGAGTTCTGCATATGAATTATGCAAATATTATGGCCGAGTCCTCTCCGTTCAAATCACAAATGTAATTGTCTATGCAAAGATGGTGCAGCTAGCTAGTGACTGCCTGGCCCCTCGCTGCAGCCCATTCACCCCTGCGTGACAGGAAGGTAGGGACCCCCAGCACCCAGTGGGTGGCACCAACATCAACTGAAGCTCCAGCTCACGAGGGCAGATGCAAAAATCTCACAAGACCTAAATCTGCAAGTGGTGTTGCCCAGGCAGTGGTACTATGGATGCAGCAGCAGAATCAAAAATCCACAAATAGAAGTACTTCATCTTGGCCCACACATGCCTATGGAAACAGCGGCACAGGTCTATCCCTCTCATGTTGTCATGCGGGGGACTTGGCACAAGTAGATGGAAGGTGTCTGATTTTATTTAGCTTATAAACAACTGTAAGCTTTTTAGGGCATTACAGTCAGTCATTCTGGAATGGAAAAGTTTATATGCTGGAAAGAGTGTCTCACTAATGAGCTAAGGTATTTTTAATAGCCAGGGTGTTAGAGGTACTAACAAAAAACGTGTAGATGAGGTGATTATTTATGACACCCACTGATGTGCCAGACAACAACAAAGTACTCAGAAGTCGATGACTAGCACCTCCTAGAAAGTGGCTAGATTAGGGGAGTGTGGAAGGGGAGATTTTGGATTTCTGTAGAGAGGTGTAGTTAAAAAAATGGTTAATTGAAAGCATCTGGGAAATTATAGCTATGGCAAGCAGCTAACAGAGTCTCATTTGGAAGATGCAGGTCACAATAAAGGGTTGTTAACTTGAGTTCAGGCAGCTTCAGAGGAAAGGAACAGAAGTACTCGCAGAATGGAGGGACTGGACAAAACTGGGAGGAAAGCTGCAGCCAGGCTTCAGCCACAGAGCGGTCAGTGCTGGGGTTTGGGACTGGCAGCAAAGCTCACCACGTGGGCTCTTGGTTTCAAGAGGAAAGCTTTAGATGCAGGGGCACAGGTAGTGCATGTGTGGGGTATGCTCCTTTGCTCCACAGAGCTATTGCTTCTTTAGATCAAGAAGAGGACAATATAAAAAGCTATTCTACTCTGAGGGACTGGTCGTGAGAGCTGGATTCAGTGAGTCAGTCTCGGGTCTTGTCGAGTCTCCTGGTCTCATTGGAAAATATGAAAAAAAACATCCCTCTCTTCAGACAAGCTTGCCCTTTGTATGCCAGACATCCCATTCCGGTTGCATGGGGCCCTTTGCCACTCCTGTGCTGCACTTGGGACACAACAGGAAGGCTGTAATTTGGGGGAACCACACTGCCACAGCTGGGCACAGGAAAGCAGCTTGTGCATTGAAAGCATGGAGTAAATTTGCCACTGGTTGAGTTTCCCTTTGCTAACCCCTCTTTCAACCGCTTTCTGGAGCCACATAATGTGTCGGCAACTTTAAAAGCACCAAGATTCATTGCCTGGCTGTAATTTAACCTGGTAAGAGTTTCAATCATGCAAACGAAAGCCGTAGGGGAAACTTGTGCCTTTCAGTCCTGTAAGCAAGCAGCCACGCCAGCCGAGCATCCCACACCAGCAGAGCATCCCACACTCCAGAGCCTTTAACAACTGAATAAGGGGAAGAAGGACAGAAAGAAATGGCTTAAAAAGCCTGAACTGGAAGCATGTCCTAAAGCTCTAGGTTTGGGCTTTGCCTTTTGGGTGGCTGCAGACAATGGCTGCTGCATTAATTTGCTGCATCACACGTGATTGAGGGAGTTGATACTAGAGCTGTGATTACTTAAATTAAAATGGCATTTCAAAACCAAGCAGAGACCCACCATGCACTTTGCTACATCCTCTATGTATACATGGCCAAAGATGCTTCCCTCCATGACCCATTCTTAAGCCCCTCACTTGCTTCTCCTCTTCCTCATTTTCTGCTAGACAGACACCAGGGACTCACTTAGCACCTCACTGTGGCCGTTCCTCACAATGGAGAGAGCCAAGAAAGAGTCAGTTGCTCCCTGCATCCCAGAGCCCCGTGCCCCACGGTGGCCCTGCACAGCTGGGGCGTGATGCTGACAATGTGCCCAGCAGCCAGCTCTGTCCCTGCTCCGCCAGCAGACAGAATTCGCTGTACTATCACTTTGGCACACTCCTTCCTTTGCTGGCGAGACAGGCCAGAACTAAACTTTTCCATTGAGACGCGTAAACAAAGACTTTGCTTTTTTTCCCCTCTAACAAAGTTTAGCCCAGGAAGTCACATGAGCGCAGCTGCATCCAGCATGTATATCCAAAATGGCTCAAGCTGCTGGCGGTGTATGGATGTACAAAAGCTGATACGGGACAAAGCTCTGCCCTGGAAATGCACTTCCACCAGCGTGTGAATGTGCACCAGAAACATCCCGTCCTTCCGCATAAAGGCCAAATCTGACCCTTGGCTGACGTGGTTTCTCCAGCACACACCACGTATCAGGGAGCACATGCTGTCACTTAGCACCATCAAAACCATCTGCGTGCCCTGGCTCTCCCCATCACTTCCCACAACCCCCAAATGTCTCTCCCTGAATTGCTGTCATGTGTTTGTCCAGTGCACAAAAGTCACCCTCAGCAGGACACTGAAACACAGGCACAGGAACTCTGCCACTGGAGGATGTTGGCCCCCACAGCCAGCCTGTGGAAGGAGGCTGGGAAATCACTCTGCAAAATATCTGTGCTCCAGAGTATGGAGAAACAACATGTGGTTTGCCTCAGAGGCAGCAAAAACACAGAGATTTGCTGATGGTCATTTTCTGCTATTAGAGCCATAAATCCATTCGCGAGTCAGACAAAATGCCAGAGAAAAAGAATGCGAACGTAGGGAAAACAGGAAAAAAAAAAAAAAAAAAAAGGTGTTATTAGACCAAACTATTTTCCAGTGATGTTTAGAGGCAGTTCCAAGCCTTGCACCGATCAGTCAGCAAACCTGCTGCCTCTGAACCCATGTCAGGCTACCCCTGCAGCTATCGTGCTTCCCCTGGGCTTCCTCACCCAGCACGCACCTCTGAAAAACTGCAAAATTTATCTTTGCTGCACTTGAAGCAGGCAGCTAAGGCAGACTGTGCCCTTTCCCCTTTCCAGGGAGGAAGGCATGGTAGGTTCAAGGGCAGCAAGACAACAGCACAAGGTGCTGACTCAGCTGTCTCCTCAGCTGCCGCTGTCCCAAATCTGCATTTTGTTCACTGAAAAATAATTTCCATTGATGCCATTATTACTGCATCCCTACCTGTGCTCTTTCTCTTACCTCTCTTCCATCTTTGGTGGGATTTTCCAGATGTTTTCCAGTGGAGGACATTGTCCCAGTAACCTCAGACTCACATGTGGGGAAAATTCAATGTAAATTGGCCAGGTGAGCAGATCTGCAGTAGCTCTGCTTCTCTTCAAAGAGAACCCCTGCTGTTGGCTGCAAAGGCACCTCCAGTGCATACAACAGGCATATCCAGTGGATACAACACCTTCTGATCCTCTCACTGAGCAATGGGACATTTCTAGTCCCTATATTGGGGCTGCCTATGTACACACAAAAAACTCTATCCTATCTTATTCCTGGTAAAAACGCAGACATGGGGGCGTTTGGCTGGAAAAACATTAATAATCCCATTTCCTGTGGATCTGGGGGCTGTTGCTTCAGATGGATCCTCTGCTCTGGAGTCCCCCAACATGCCCTTGTGTTGCAACACTCTGAGGCTGTCTGGTGGGAGCCAGCAAAAGCTGACTCTGGCGTTCCCACTTGACAGCTCTCTCCTTACAGAAATGAGCTGTCAGGGCCACAAGTCCGGGATGACAGCTTCCAGTTGTGCTGAGCTCCCAGCGTGCATCCCGTTCCCAGTGGACGGGCAGGACCCTCACACCAGGTACTCTCCCCAGGTCCAGCAGAAAAGCCATTTTGTTCTGATCCCACCAGTCGATTATGGCAGCAGCAAACAGAGCAGACAGCTCAGTAGATCAGTGCATGCTCTCAGTGACTGGGGAAGTCAAGTCACCATAGCTCAGGGCTATTAAACTTCATGCCAAATAAGCATTTCCAGCCCAGAGACACAGAGGTCCCAGGTTGAAGCCCTGCCAGACCAGCAGAGCACTCATATCACACGAAAGGGCAATGGTCCCTCTCCCTGTGGAAGAGAGCAGCTTTTCAGGACTGGCAGTTGGTGCAGAGCTTTCCAAAACTGGGGGCATCCTGTTCCCAGCCCAGCATCCAAATCACTGTGCACACCCTATATACACCAGGCATCATCCCAGCCCGGCACAGGCTGCATGTCTTGTTTTTTTATACCAGTATGTGCTGTGAATAACTATTAAGTAGCATGCACAACAGTTCTCAGGCAGCCAGACTACCTGAAAAGCATCCCTCTAAAGCCCATGAACCAAACATACTGCAAGGAGCCCGCAGTGCTCCCAGCGACGCGAGGGTCTCATCTCCCTGCTCAGAACTGAGCAGAAACTCAATTGCAGAAGTGAGATTGAGGGGCAGGAGGAAGGTGGGAGCCCTGCTGCTCTGTCACTGGTGCCCATAGCGTGAGCTTGCCGTGGGGCCAGCAGCCTCTCTGGGGCACACGGCTTACCACAGAGCTCATCTTGAAGAGGATGATGTAGAGCAAAAGCTTTCGCAGGACACATCCATGAAGAGTTTCTTGACACAGGACCAGGTCGGGCTAGCATGATCCATCACCACTTTCTGAATTCAAGGACAGGCTGACATGTGTCCTCACATTTGTACTGTGGGAGGCTGGAAACTGAAAGCCATGGTGATCACTCAGATGAGGAAAGGAGGAATCAGTCCGATGTGTTGCGATTTCCGCTCAGCCCTGTTGACTCGTGCAGTTACTGCAGTGGCACTGTTTGTTGATGTAACAGGGACTGACTCAGTGGGAACAAACCCCAAGGGAAAGGTCCTTCTGAAATGTTTGTTCCTATTATTTACACTGTGGCTTAATCAGGCATCTCTGCAGAAAAAATCAGCAAGTATCTCCCCTTGCAGTTTACTGAAAATGAGGTCACTGACCGTGATTCATTTACAACGAGCTTCCTAGGAAACAAAATGGTACAGCAGAAGAAAGTGACATCACATCTTTTGCATACCAGGACTGCCACCATCTAAAGCACATATTTTAAGTGCCTGAGCCTGAAAAGCCAAGTTTGTTTTCTTTTCCTGGGACACACTTGCTACAGCTGCAGACGGCAAACAGAGAGACATGAGAACAGGCATTTTTTGTTACAGCTGCGTGGAAAGTCAGGTGGTGATAAACTGCATATCCATGCCACATGCATCATCAAGATTTACTATCAAACAAAAGCTCTGACAAGGATATGTCAAGATCTGGCTTCATCCTTCCAGTCCAATCCAAAGCTTTCTTGGAACTTTAAGCTTTGCTTTTCACTGTTGAGAATTAAGATCTACTATTTCTATGGGATCGAGGGGAAACTTCACCAGAGCAATCTAGCAGACAGCCACTTAGCACAACCACATTTCTAAACTACAGGGCAACCGTATTAAATTAAGCTCCTTTCAACACACATACACAGAGAAGACAGGAAAGGCAGAGGCCCCAGCACCTCAAGAGCTCTAGTTTGAGATGAGTGTTTCACATGAGTGACATTTTTTTCAAAAAATGAGCAGTAGGTAAAAAGCCAAGATTGATTCAACTCTGCCATTACTTAAAAAAAGCAATGCAAAACCACCCACCCTCAAATCAGTCATGAGCAAGAAGAAAGTCACTGGCTTGCCTGGAAAGCCCTCATCTCCCCCTTCCCAACGCCTTAGTGCACCCCAGCCAGTTATAAAATGAAGCACCCAGGGTCTGGCAACAAAAGATGTTTTCAAGGTTGACAGCTGAGTATCAGCAGATAAATGCACAGAGAAGAAAGTTACAGCTTCCCAGAGAAGCAGCTCTTGAGTGCCATTCCCACCTGACGAGTTTCCCCTATTGCGCAGCTTCCTTGAGGTGAGTCTTAGATTTTTGATAAGATACTGGGAGTTTACATACTGAGGAATTGTCATCTGCAAGAAGAGTGACTGCATGAGCATTGAAGCCCTTGGATCAGTTTTTTTCAGAGGCACACAGGTGCCACTCTCCACAGTTCATTACACACTGTTAGTAGCTTCAGAAGTTTATGAACCTATGCAGTGCCTTCATGCTGCTACCCATGGCCATCAAGTGTCCACTGATCCTCTCTGGGCTGCAGGACACAAACAAGCAGGTACCTGCATGAACCCGAAACTCCACCCCAGCCCCTGGGTATCAGGGAGGACACGTGGACGTGACCGTGAGCCAGCTGTGAGCGCTGCAGCCCATGTGGAAGGAGGCAATCCTGATCTGCAAGGCAGCTGCTGATCTGGGCCTCCTTCCTCTGCTCCCATTTTGCTCTGGCAGAGCAGCCCACATGCAGGACTCCTTCATGGCTAAGAGAGCTGCTGCAGCCAACACAGGGACCCTGGACCAAAGGGATGGAAAGGTGCAATAGGGCCACACATCCAATGCAACCCTGAGGCACATTTTCAATCTTTGTTTCTGGGTGGTGCCCCAGAAGAAACTGGAAAGGTGCCGTAAAGTCATTATAACCTGGCAAGCCTCATCCCTACCTGATCCCATTAATCAATTCTTCTCAGAGAGGCAGTAATTTCCATGGTATGCTGCCAAACTCCTTCCTCCTCCGCTTTGCAAACGATTCAGAGGCACTTTACATACCATAGCACCTATGTCCGGATCAACAGGCAGAGCATTTGCCTTCTGCTGTTCACTCTCCTCCACCAGTAAATCCTGTATTTCACATCCCACACACTCAGACTTGTAAGTCCAAGCAGTGGACTTTTCATTTTTATCTTTGTTCGTCTTTTCTTCACCATTTCTCCTCAAGCATGCTCATCAGAGCAGAGGCCCCTTGTACAACAGGACACAGTGCTGTGTCTCCAGAAAGAGTCATAGAATCATAGAATCATAGAATGGTAGGGGTTGGAAGGGACCTCCGGAGATCATCAAGTCCAACCCCCCTGCCAACACAGGAACACCTAGGGCAGGTCACACAGGAACAGATCCAGGTAGATCTTGAAAGTCTCTAGAGAAGGAGACTCCACAACCTCTCTGGGCAGCCTGTTCCACATTTCATAGGGCTATGGCAGCTGGAAGACATGCTTTCCTGGCCAGCGCATTGCTCCTGTTTTCCTAGGAAATGTGGCAAGCATTGATCCCTTTGCTTTCCTATTAACTCTGAAGAAATAACTACACTCAGTGTTTGTCAGCGCCATATCTCCCTGAGGATGTGGGACATTTCTCCATCCCCATGGGACAGTCATGCACCACCATCAAGGGCTACAGGTTCGTGGGGTCTCTCATCGCCAGAGCAGAGGGATAGGCAGGGTGAACATGGTCCCTCACAGTGAGCAGTGGCATCAGCTCATGAAACGCAGCGGGGTGTTTCTGACAGGCACTGCTGCAGGCGCAGACACTGAGCACTCAGGAGCTTAGAGTGGTGATTCAGATGAGACGAATTTCCCTTGCTGCTGTCAGCATTTCTGGGGGTGGCCACGGCATGCCAAACAGTACAAGGTACTGGGAAAGCAGGGCAACAAAAAGCCTACGTGCTCCAACATGGGGTGGTGAGGGATGAGGGAAAAGGGCTAGCACTGGTGGGATGTGAGGAAGAGGGGAAACAGGAAGGCAGAGTAGCTCTTGCCCACTGGGCTGCAGAGCTGAGTGTATCCCCCAGCTGACTGAATGCCCTCATTCTTTTGAACTGATCTTCTCCGTCTGCTTAACCCCAAAAAACCTTGCATTGGCAAAACAGCTTCTTACAACATCGGTTTAGAGAATCTCAGCTGCCATTGAGAAAGAAAATCTCTCTGCAGCTCAAGCCAGTAAAACCTAAATTGTGGGGTGGTGGGGCTGTGGGACACGCTTGGTTAGGCAAGAAGAAAACCAAATCTAAAGCCTACCAGCAGCCCACAGAGACACCACAGCTCACATTCAGAGACTGCACAAATATTCCCTTTTATGATGGATGGCCTTTTTATCATAAGTCAAATCAAGTAAGTGCCTTCGCCTCCTTATTCATGAAAGCATTCTCTGCACCTGCCTATCGCCAGTGGCCCACAGTGTGCCTGACACGAAACACTGCACTGCCACAGAAATGAGCATCCTCGAGTCCAACTAATTTCCAGGGACCACAAGCACTTGGCACCCCTGAAACCAGACCTCTGCCCTCCCCCATCACCCTGCTTTGCAGCACTCAGGCTCTTCACCCGCCCAAACCTCCCCCTTCTCCCATCTCTTTGCCACGAACAATCAGCTGTGCCTCAACCTTTCCAAGCACCTCTCACTCCTCCCTGCCACCCTCATAACCCTACCTGCGACAGGAATTCCCACAGCAGCTGCAGCAGCCCATCGTCACTGGCTCGCCTCGGGCACCCCTGCATCGCAATCCTGCCAGGAAAGGTTCTTCCCTCACCTGCTGGCAGCCCAAGACGTGGAGAGCTCCGGGAAAATTAGAGCCCCAAAAACTAGGTGCTCTCCCACCTCATGTTTTGCTCCTCAGGTTCTGATGACAGGTCTCTGCTGTGCCCAGGAGGCTTTATAATTCGCAGGTGGCAATTCCCTAAGCTACAGGCAGTTTTCCCAGAGGTTTCCCGGATCTTCTGTGCAAGGCTATTGCCATAAATCAATTGGATTGCTTAGTCACCTCTGTTTGTCTGGCTAGTGCCAAGGCAGAACCTGCGATTTCACAGCATGTACTGTACAAAGGAGCCAGTTCCTGTAAATTAGATGCACCACTGCAAACTGAATCACATATTGTTTTCTACATTGACTTGTTTTCTGCTGGACTGGAAGAAACATACTTTACAGTCATAAATAACGCAAATAACATAAAACGAGTTACAGAGTCCTGTTAAAGGCTCCCTGACAGAGGACCATGTGTGCCTGGGAGACTGCGGTGTCAGTCTAGGGGCTGAGGAGCAAGGAAAGGGGAGCTCTGAACAGTACTCCTAAACAGATTGCAGGCACTGGATACTCTCACTGAGGCCAGTGTTTTTCCTTCAGGGTCACTACACTGGAGTGTGGAGGGCTGAGACCCTTCAGACAGTGTGGACGAGCACGTAACACTGTCCAAATCAATAGCTGCTCTTCAGTTCCTGCCTGTCAAAAAATGGGCTACAAAACATAGGTATCCAAGGTAAATGGGTGCTTAAGAAAACTCTGACCTCTCTGCCAAGCCTTCCTCGTTCCTAAAGTGAAGTGTAGATTGATTGAACAACGGGGGTGCTCTGTGATTATTCCTACAGGAGCTGTGGGCCCTGGAAGTGAGATGGTGTTTGCTACCCCTAGCTGCACCTCACAACACCCAGCCAAGGGCTCCTATACCTGTCCCAGACACTCGCCACAGCCGCAAATGTGCTCACACAAACAAGTTCTGAGAGCCTGGGGGGTCCCATTTAAAAAAAAAAAGTACAGAGAAGTCCAAATCAGCCGGGAGAAGATGCTGGGATGCTCTTACTTTCACAACACCCTCCCTCTCCCCACTCCTCCTTGGGGCCTCCCAAAAAGCAGGGCAGCTTCTCCAGTGCTTGCAGTCATGGTGGGGCCATATCCACCTCCTCACTTACCTGGACAAAAATGATACTTTCTACTGGAAAGGTTTGTATTTCAGTTGTCCTTACCATATTGGTTACAAAATCTAACCACTGACTTTTACAATGTATAAATAGGAAACATTTAAAACCCTGGAAGGCCTGTAGCAGAGAAGGAGAAATAATCAGGAAAGCCTGTGTAGTAATGCTGTGATAGTGTTTAAAGTAAACAGGAATCAGGGCCTGTTTGTGGTACATCCTGTACAATATAAAAGATCAAAAGATGATCTATTACCACCAAGACCTTATAGTATAAATGCGCACATCTAATAAAACCTTCTGCATTTCAGAGGCAAAGAAACTGTCTGAATCCTGAGACATGCAAGTCACCTCTGATGGCTGCGGGCAGAAGTGATTGACAAAAGCAGCCAGATCGCTTCCCCGAAGGACAACAGTTTGATAAGGAGGCTGCAAAGCCCTCAGCAGCCTGCCCAGGAAATCAGTGTTGTCAGTACCCCTCTGGATTTGGTGCCTGGAATTAATGACATTGAGAAGAGAGGACAATGACAGTAACTAAGGAAAATTAGAGAAGGGAAAAGGACAAGAACTAGCACAATGCTCAAGAAAATAATCCAAATCCAGTGAAGCAATGCCAGGTCCCTGGTAATAGCAACCACGCTCAACAGCCAAGACCAAACACATCTATCTGCCCCTGAGGCAGTTTCCTTTGGCAAGTGGGAAGGCGGTATGCCCAACCCTTCTGGTGACATTGCAGCATGGGAAGCTGGGCTGGACCAGCTACACGTTGTGGTTCATCTTAGCTGAGCCCTGTCTCCAGTGCAGCTGCTGTGGGACCCCTGCATCTGGCTACTCCCACCCCCAGACACCCACCGGCCAGGGCACAGGGCTGTGTCCGATGCTTGCCAAGGTTGCAGACAGGCTGCCATGACTCCACTACTGGAGCTGCCACAGTAACAGGGAGAACAGCAAAGAGAGAGAGCTACGGAGATGCAGTCCTGCCGCAAGCTGTGGGTTTCGTATTGAGCTTCCTCCAAAAGATGAAGCTGTTCCCATCCCAGGCTTCCTTCAGTGCCACAGCACATTTGTAGATACTTGACTACTCTTACCAGCCCCTCCATGAAAACAAGACCTCATCAGGTTGTACTCCCAGCTTTGGGAACATAGCGTCCAGAAAGCCTAGAATGGAGACTTGTTATTGTAACAGAGAAACACAAGGGCAAGTGCTCACGGTGCAGGATGTCCCCTGCTAATGGGACCTTAGGTCCCAGCCTAACAGCCTGAGCTCCCCAGACATGTCCCTGTGTATCCAGCATGCTAGCCTCCCACAGGCTGCGGTGAGACATCAAGCCAAACTGGGTACCAGTCTAGCATGAAGTGACGATGCAGGACACGCTGCCTGGCTCTGGGGTTTGTAATGAATGCCACTGATGACTCTGTGAGGCTGGTTCATGAATAGCTGTCCTAATCAGCAGGCTTTTTATGTCAGGTTTTGTTGGTGAGAGCCACAGAGGTGCTGTGGGTTTAAAGTTCACCAGCTTTTTCTCACTCCCCACACTCCATTAGCAGCTTTTTTTCTATTCTGACCTCACCCATTAGAGCAACTGGGGATGTGTGCCATCTCTGTGGAGCAAAAAGCAAAAGCACCCTTCATACTGGACCAAATCCTGAAGTCTTTTTTTTGGAAAAACTTCACTTAATTTTTGGTGAAAGCTTTGCTTTCCAGTGGTGAAGGGAAAACCAAAAGAACTGGGTCCACATAGTGTAAATATGACACAGGCACTGTTGATGCGTGGGTGGAAGCACTCACACCACAGAGCAGGAGCTGACATGGAAGGATGTCACTTCTGGTCGCTCGGATGCAAAAGCTCCTGTCCCTGTCCACACCCCACACCACGGCACAAAGGACACATAACTCTTTCTCAGATCATGTCCTTCACCCCAGCTTACATTTTTGGCTGTGAAGGTCCAGGCACTGGCAATGATGGTGGCCAATGATGATGTGCAGACGTGCTGCCCATATGTGTGTGTGCTGCGGCATGTGCGTGCCATACATAAGTTATTCCTGTCACCCCTGGTGACTGTGGCATGTGAAGCAGCTGTGTGGCGAGAGCACCTTCCCAGCAGAAGGTTTCTGGGTTTTGCGTGCGTGTGCCTGGGTGTGTGTGCTCAGGCTCCTGCTCCTCCTCAAGTCACTTACACTTAACCTTGCGAGGGCTTTTCCACCTCAACATTACTGCGCCTTAGGCCAGCTGAGAGGGGCTGCAAGAGAAATGCAGATCTGAGGAGGAAACTCGTATGCCCCAGTTTGAGGGTTGCAGAGAGAGATGCTTTTATCGGTGCTAACCTGCTCACCTTGGCAAGTTGCCATGTGAAGAAGGAAACATACTGCTTCTGTCTTCCATGAGAGGTTAAGGACTCCCCTCAGCACAAGGCAGTGTAAGTCTCTGTGGTCAGGCATCCCTGTCACATCTGCTTTTACATCCAACTTCACCTGTCTGCTCAGCAGTTACTTTGGGAGGTGATCCTTGAAAGAGAAGACCCAGCACTAGCCAAATTAGAGATTATTGTCATTCATAGAGCTAATCATTGCAAGAAGCTGTATAGACCCTTGATTGAAAGAGATGAAACTTCTGCAGGGTTTAGAAATGCTGCTTCTCCCCAGAGAAAAGCCTGGGGCTGCCTTATCCCAGCAGCAAACAGCCAGGCATCAGAGACAACCCCTGTTGTCCTGTGCTGGCTGTGTGCAGGCAGTGGAGCCTGCGTGAGAGCTGGCAGAGCTGCCATCCTGATGGGGTGCTGGAAAGAGCCAGGTCCATCAACTGAAGGAGAAAATCCGAGTGCAGGAGGAATGGGGAATTTCTGTGGAAATCCTGGCACAGCCAGAAACAAGTGGGGTTCAGCCGGCAGGTCAGAGACCCCACTTGGGAGGAACACCTTTTGGTGGACCATGGAAGCAAAAGACAAACGCTTGCCTGAACTCCAGCAAAGGAGAGGCTGAGGCTGGGGAGCATACCCCTTCCCATGGGGCGGTGTTGCCCAATGGCACACAACATGTAGCAGCATCCAACAGGGCTGTGTGGACTACCCAAACCAAGAGAAAAATGTTAAACAACAACAGAGAATGCACAGGTCTCAGAAAGCAGGTGGTGCAGTCCTAGCTAAGCTTTCCCCTGGTCAGTAATGACTCAAGCTTGTCCCCAAGACTCCTTGAGGCTTCAGGCTGGCTGGGCCACCTAAAGCCATCAGTCCCTTGTTCTGGTGCCGGTGCATCAGTTTCCCCCTTCAAAATGTCTCCTGCACCAAATTCACCCTTCAAATTCTGTCTTTTCCAGGCCATCCACAAGAAGCACACAAGCCTGTGGATGGGAAGCTGAGGCACAGCTCCAGCACCTCAGCTGCACAGCTCCTGTATGAGGGCATGTGATGGACTAACTACTTCATGAAAGCCCTGCTGATGTACCTCAGACCTATCCCATACAATCTTCTTACTCCAGCCCTGAAACTTTCCTGGCAGACAGGTTCAACTGAATTTCTTCACAGCAGTCTCTGGATCAGTTGGTGAAGCTCCAGCACACTTTCACTCCTCACACAGAGCAGGATTCAAGTCCCTGTGCTACGAGGGCAACATGCATCCATGCACAAACCACCTGACGGCCGAGGACCAGTGCTGCTCAGTGTCTGAGTGATGCCCACATAGTATGCAGAAACCCGGGGAACCCTGTGGTCTTAAACACACCTTTAAGGCTTTGCCGTAGCAGTGTTGGGTGTAACTGGAGCAAGTACAGAAGCTTTGAGAGCAATAATGGATGGATTAAAAAAATTCAAGCACATCTAAGAGGAGTGGACGGACAGACAGCCAATGTGAACTTCCAAAGGGGACAGTCACCTGAGCCACCACACTGCACCACTCCTGAAAGGAGTCCTGAGATCTCTTGGCCTGAGATGGCACTGTGTGGCTGCTGTGTGGTTACCCAAGCAGTGTCTAAACAATCCCCACAACTCTTCTTGCTTCCTGATGACCCAACCGCCTGACCTTACTGTGTCAGGCCATCTGTGCTGAGCACGCTCTTTGGAAGCAAATTATTCAATGACAGCCTCCAAATGCTCAAGAGCACACCTGGGCCAGGAGAGTGTGCAAGTATCAGTCCTGATGAAACATCAGGCTACCAGTCAGCCAGCTGCCATCTGCATATGAAACTATTTTGATTTGAAAACGCCATCCAGGAGTGAGGCAATATTTGGACGGTGCACACATGATCTCTTCCAATTCAACTCTTCCTTAGATAAAACCACAATTAAGGTTGTATATAATAATTACTGAGTCTACTTCACTCCTCCTTGCTTAAACATATATAATCTAAAAATACCTACTGAAGAAAGCGTACCTTTTCCCCCTCCCTAGACAAAAAAAACCCAGCTGCGTACCTTAAAACAAATATCTTATTACCTTATTTTTTGATGTTTCTCTTCATTTTCCATCACAATAAAGCATCGCAAGCAGCACTGCCTCTCTAACTAGAACTGCAGGAAAAGGGTGGGGCTTTCTAACATGGCTCAAGCTGCGCCTTATTTATGTAACCGTTTGGTTTGAGAGAGTGGCCAGATCCTCCGCTGGTGTCAATGTGAGAGCTGGGCTGAAGGTAATGCAGCTCGGGAACTTCACACCAGGGGAAGACTTTGTGACACTCCCAAGCCCATTGGTTCAGGATGCTTGGAGACGCCCCGCTGCGAGCACCCTCCTGGGAGCAGCCACCCAGCATTGCTGCAAGCCTTGCACACCACGTGCTGGAGCTCACACCAACTTTGAGGAAAAAACACACCCTTTTGGGTCCTGCTCCTGCAGTGTCACAGGGCTAATGCTGGTCTGTGATGCACCTGAGGCTCAGCATTTGTGATGTTAGGTCTAACATATTACAAAACCTAAGGCTTTCACTTTCTCGGGTGTTGTATTTCATAGAAAGCTGGGCAAATGCCTGTGCAGGAGTTTCAGCTATGAAAGCATCGCAGCCTACACGGCCCAGATTGGAGCAAGCACCATTTGGTGTGTTTGTTGTCAGCCATGCCCCTGTTTCACAGGAAGATGAAGCGGCACGGACAGCTGTCTTCTCATTTGGACTGGAGCCTTTCATCCCCTCAGAAAGCTGTGTGCCTTTGCCATGGCCCACGAGGTGCCTCTGCAGCCCCCTCCCCATCACCAGAGCACGGAGAGGAGCCTCAGCATGACAACAGCCCCAGCCCATCAGGCATGGAGGCTGTTGTGCAATGCCACCCACACAGCGAAGAAATCCCGTCCGGTTCCTTCCACGTGATCAGCGTACGGTCACTGCTGAAATCCCACAGATGGCTGGGTACCTCAGCCTGTAAAGCTGGCAGCATGTGGCTCGGGTTCTTGCCCAGCCCCTTCTCCCCTTGGCAGAGGTGGGCCTGAAGCATCGCAAAACAGAGAGTTCCCCAGGGTGGCTCTGCACAGAGCCAACAATTTCAAGTCTGTGTGCACATCCTTACAATTGCATCATGCAAACTCTATGTCTTATAACCAGACAGGGTAAGAAGAAAGGAAAGAATAGAGGAGTTTTTGCAATGATCTTAAACATTTCACTCGAAGCCTATTAGTTAGCAGGCTAAATATTCCCACATATAGACTTTGTGTGTCTCCTGACATGTCTTCTTTACCAGGACCTTTTCACTTTCAGCCTGAGGGCTAACAGAGGAAGGCATGAAGTAATGTGTCACACAGGCTCCTGAACGAAATAATCTGGAAACTATTACAGTTAATCAGAACCAGGCTTACTTGGTTTCTATTAATCCCCTCTGAACAGATTTAAAGAACTTAGTGGGGTAATATCCTATAGCTCTTGTGAGAAAACATGTTTCAACATCTAGCACAAATGTGGAAATACAGGGACAGACGCATCTATCTGTGTTGCTCCTGCGAGCGCTGCCAGAAAGTGATTTCAAGATGGCCACTGGCCCTTAGAAACCCTTGTCTTCTGAGACCCCGGGACACAGAAGCAAATGAAAGCATAGAGAAGGGGGGAGGGAGCTCTTGCTAAATTAATTGCACAGAATTAAGGCTTTCTAACCCACCTGCTGCCTTAGAATGAACTCCGCGCCTTGCTAGTATTAGTTCTGACAAATATACGTCTTTTCTTGACTTGTAAGATTAAGAGCTTCCCTGGAAAATCATCCAGGGAGCATAAATACTGAGACTATGTGACTTGGGGATCCAAGCTTCTCTAAGCGCTTTTGCAGGCAGAGGAAATGCGCAGCATGAGAATGAGCAGCCTGCAGTAAAGGACTAAGTGAAAGAGGAGTTCAATTACAACTCATCAGACCCAAACACTAAAGCATTTGCCCACCGTCACCCCCTCTAGACTAAAACTGTTTGCTTCCACAGTGGAGACTGTTAAGCAAGCCCTGGTAGCACCAGAGACTTACGACCTCCAGGAGTAAACTGCCACTTCTTGGTGCAGAGAAAAACATTCACAGCTTTTCCTACCAATAAACACGAGCCCGAGTTACAGTCAAACTGCACACATCCTCTTGTTGCCTGTCTTTTGGGGGCATTTTTGGCCAAGGACATGCCTGTGAATGTTAATGGCACAGAGAGTTTTAAAGATGAGGCCCGCAGACCTAATTTTGGAGATTGGGATGAGCTTGGGGACTGGGATGGGGAAGGAGAGCGAGGCTGCAGGGAGCTGTCTGGGACAGCCAGAGGACGTCTCCAGTGCAGATGAGCTCCAGCTCCGTGACCTGCTAGAACATCCACACCAGCCTAGTCCATGTGTGAGGGATCCCACAAAGTAACTGTGTGCGCCTGAGTTTCTCTTGGCAAGTCCTATGGGTGTCCTTGCAGAGATGTGGTGTTATTCTTTCCTAATTAGTTCTCTCACCAGGGGAGAGAAATCAGCTGTCTCCTTCAGGACAGCTGGTGAGTTGGCATGGGGCAAATGTCACCACTGGGGACCAGGCACCTTTCTTCCCTGTCATGCTGGTGCCTCCCAGCATGAGTTAAAGCAAAGTAACCCCCACACCTCTGGCAGAGGCAGACAGGAGCACTGTGCCAGAGAAGGCAGCCTGCAGAACTGAGCTAAAACCAGGTGAGGGTCTGGACTAACCCTGCAGCTCCTTCCATAGAGAAGCAGAGAGTGATGGGGCCAGCAGCAGCCCCCTCTGAAACTGCATCACATCTCCCTGCTCTTCCTTGAGAGTCTTGGGAACAATTTACAATACAAACTGCAGACACCTGAGGAACTACTGTCTGCTCCAGCATCATGGCCCAGTTTTTCAGGATTTGAGGTGCAGAGGACATCTGCATAGAAGATATGAGACACGAACATCTCAGCCAGGTACCTGCTGGAGTTCACACACGCACCTTGTGTTCACTCACCTGCACTGGGACGCACACCTCCAGCATGCACACACATGGAGAAGGCGTGAATATGCTGGGCTAGATAACAGGAGATTATTTGTATTAATTTACTGTTACATTTTGTCCTTGGGACTGCAATTCACCTCCCCTATTTTTAGACATGTTCAGTGTAGATGACTGCAACTACACTGGTTAACTCCTCGCACAGTCATGGCATTGCGCAGCCACAGCTCCTCTCGTGCTGTGCAGGCAGGTCACATACACTGTGCTCTGCAGGAGCCTCTTTCTGCCCACAAAGGGAGGCTGGCTCAGATCTAACCACCACAAATCCCACCCCAGACATCATTAAGTGCTTTTAAAACCTTATCCAAGCTCTCTTTGTTCTCCCCTGCCTTTCCATGCCAGCCTTCTGTGATGCTTTTTTCCACTACCTGCAACTTTTCACACAGTTTTTCCCCACAGTTTCCTCCTTTTCCATCCCCTGATCAGCTGTTGCACTCGCTTTCTCCCTGACTGACCAATCTGCCTGCACCCCACAGCACCCGTCTCTCCTTCCGCTCTGCTCCTGCTCTCACCCACAAGCTGACACAGCAGCGGCTCCATCACCCTCCGCCCCCGTCCTTGCAGGACCCAACTCTGCCAGAGCTTCGTCCTCTCCCGAGCCCCACCTCGGGGCACCCACTCATTTCCCCTCAGCCCCGTGCCCGCTGTCACCGTGCCCCCACACATGCGTGGGGGCTGTCCCCACACCTGCATGGGGCTGTCCCCACACCTGTGCTGGGCTGATTCCTGTGTCCCCCCCATGCTCTACCCCAGCCCTTCACCCACGCAGGCTCACCCCACACAGCTGCACGCCGCCATCCTGGCTCTGCCCAGCCTCCTCTGGGTGCTGCTTTGCTCTGCGCAGAGAGGGAAGCCGCAAGGACGTGTGCGATTTACACGTGGCTAAAGCAGATTCCCAGATGGCTTCGCAGCTTCCCTTGCATTCTCTTTAGTCTTCCTGGCCTCGGTGGTCATTTCCCTTTTCCACCTGCCTTTCCCCTTCGCTCCCTTCCTGTCTGTCTTATCTCTCTCTTCTGGCCCTGCTCTCCCACGCCGCTTCCCTCCCTCCCCACAGCCACCCCATCCCACTCGCCACAGGCACCCGTGCCGCCCCTTGCTCTCCCTGCACTCACGGCATCGCCACCACTTGCAGCTTGAACCGGCCTTTGCCCAGCCGCAGTGGGGAGTGTCGCAAGCAGAGGACAGCTGAAAAGACAATCAGTGAAAAGCTGGGGCACGTCTGCAGCTAAACTTGACAAAATCCTGGAGAAAATACAGTCGGAAAAGAGTCGTGCTCTAGTTCCAGCTGGAGCATGTGACTAGATCAAAAACCCTTTGTATGCCTCTGTGAGGACAAGGAATGGGGGGAAAAAAAGGAAACAGTGACACGATGAGACAGCAAAGAGGCAAAATGTGGGACTAAGGGGAGGAAAGAAAAAAGAAAGCAGGAAAAAACAGGTAGATTCTTAGAGGCACTTCACGTGCTTTTTTTAAAAGTTGCACTTCCTTTGAATTATCTGTGCTGGAGATACATTCAACCCAGCTCTGCTTCCCTTCAAAGATTAATTTGGCATGAATCCAATTCTCGGATGAGCTTGTAAAACATGAAAGAAGCCGTACGTGTCACTAAAATGTAGGACCAGCCTCAATTCTGAGATTGAGAACTGTGCATCTTCCTCCCTGACAGCAAAATGGTGTCTCTTATCCTCTCCCTCCTCACCTACCTGGACCTCTCCATGCCCGACTCCCAATAAAAGCAAGTTTATTTGTCTTCCAAACGGCACGGTAGGATTTTCAAAATTACATAGGATCCTGATCATGTTGAGAGACTAACTCATCTGGAATGCGATCCAAGGACACCAAGGGAAAGATTTTTACTTCACCCCCGGTAAACATCGTGTACATCATCAAAAAGAAACGCTTTGTTTGCTTACAGACACAACAGTGGAAGACATAAGTCCCCCTGGCATGAACACTGGTCTTGATCTAGGAAGAGAAACTCCAGTAATTTCAAAATTGTTGGCTGCACTTTCACAAAATGTACTCAAACCACTTTTTCCATTGATCTGATGACTCTGGTTACTCAAACAGCTCCTCAGCCTACTTCCTGTTCTGCTCGAGAGCTCAGCAGCCCTGATAAGAAACAGAGGAAAAACCCAAAATTCTAACTTTATTTTGCAGTCATCAGAAATAGTTCTGTTGGATGGTTCCTATTTTTGTTCCAAAAATGTATTTATAACTCCACTCCCATTGCAGGGCACAACAATCTGACCTGAGATGCCAGTTCAGCACAGTTGGTGAGTTGCACACAGGCACCCCTGCCAACGTGGTCCTCAACTCCAACTGCAAGAGATCCATTGTACAAAGAGAGGGGAAATTCAGTCTTTATGCCACATTTTATTGCTGGTCTGCCCATGCTGTGCTTTCCAAAGGATCCCTGACGGACCCAGCTGGGAGGGGAGATTTTGCAACATGGGCAGATCTCCACGGTCTAGCCATTCATACTAACAATGCACTAACCCAGCCCATCTGTGTTTCATGTTATTCTTACTTCAGATCAGATCTATCCCTCAGACAAGCCCACCAGACTCAACTGAGCCATGACAGAGATGATTTGGCCCAACCTCATTCCCAGCTTGCAACTGAAGTGAAGTGAGGTTCTAGAGTGTTGGTGGTTCTCCACAAAAATGAGAAGGCAGCGTAGTTCAAGGAGTCAGTGAGCTGTTTTGCTGGCTCTGGTTCGTGCAGTAGTGAAAGAAGATAGAAAGGAACCAGCAGACAGCAGCAAACAAACACTTTTCAGTGAGATCAGCTGGAACTGCTGCTGCAAAATCGGCCACTGAACCTACACCTGGAGTCTCTCTTGCTTATCCAAAACCACAGGACATTTTTTGAGAGTAGTGGTGAAATCTGTGGCATTTCATTACCCAGTATAAAAATTAATATGTCTTAGGGGTTTCAAGGGATTAGCAGGTATTTTCCAAAGTATTTTATCATTGGACAATTTATTCTCCAAAATTCTAACGCTAACTGTGCTGGTTTAGTGACATTAAGTGCCATCATATTGTGTTTCCTGGGCCAAAGTGTGTTTCTCAAATCCCCACTCGGTTCAATAAACACTGACACCAAGTAATAACATTCAGTATGTGTGTTGTAACATGTGTTATATTACAGCTGGCCACGCTGTCTAAACTGACTTGCAATTTAATTCTCAAGCAAGTAACTTGATTGCTAGTATATGGAAAATGCTGCTGTTATGCAAGCCTCTGTTCCTGACAACAGCCAGTAAAGCTGCTTTCCTCCCTTCATTTCATATCCTGAAAATGTTCTAATTCTATTTGTTACGCTAACAGTCATTTTAGCTAGTCTTCCAAAGACAACTGCTCTCCAGAAGACCATCTGCATGTTGTATACAACCTTCAAACCTGCTCTCCTGGTGCTGTTTCATTGAAGTTAACCCTGCAGATGGAGCACCTGAGAAAAGTGCACAGCCCACCGATTGAAAATGGGATACACCCAACATTCATGCCTTTGCTTTGGGGATTACTTCCCTTTAAACAGGTAATGTCTCTAAGGGCACGTTAAAAAGAATATGCTCACCTCCTTCCCCTTGAGGGAGTAAAGACCTATCAGCTGGAAAGGAGAAAAGTGAACGCTGCAGCGTCTTAATCTAAGAGGCAAACTGGAGAAGATGTCAGCATATCCAGGGAGAGTAAACTGAAATCCAAATACCCTTAGAGCTGCTAGAGAACACCTGGCATCACTTCATACAGCACCTCTGCACCATTCAATGACAAGGTGGTTTAGGATGGTTCAACAACCTTGCCTGGTATTTTCTGGGCACATCAGAGCCTAAGATTCCTTGTCAAAAGTTGCATACAACCTTCCATAGATCACTGTCCAAATGCAGTTGTTTAGTGGGAAGTCAAGATTGTTGCTAATATCTTAACATCTGTACTGAAGTGCTGGCCAGCAGGCTCTGCGCTGCCTCCTCACTTGAAGATTAACAGAGCCAGAGCTGTTTTCCCCATCTTCCGGCAGTTATTTGTGTCAAAGATTTCTGAATCACCTTTGTGGAAAAAAGTGATTAGTTTTCAAATTGTGTTTCATATAAAAAGTCAATGTGGAAGAGGTGTGAGCCTCTGCATGCAGTTCATATGGTCCTTGCTCTTCAGTGACCACGTGTTACCTGTGCCCCTACCTCCAGATGTCGCCTGGGAGATGAGTTTGAGCTTTGGTGGAGATGCGAGGGTTGAATGCCACCTGCTATCCCAGGCCTCGCAACACCCGTACAAAGAGGAAGGCAGATTTCGCATTACTTAGTTGTGTATGGGCTTTTTGTTTTGGCCGGGGCAGGGAGGGAGATCTGGTGTTCTCCATTTGTTGCAGGAAAGACGAATCATTTGACACTCTGCCCTTCTGGCCTTTCTTTCCATTCAGCCCATTTCTCAACTGAGAGAAGCAGTGGTTTCAACAGTCCCTTTGCCCACTCCTGCAGTTTTAGCGTGAGCTCTGCCTTGTTCTCACAGCTTCCAGCTCCTGCAGGCTGATGGCTGAGACGCTGAGCTTTCGTTTTTAAAGAGCAAGTACATTTCTAGCCTTCTGGCTTGCAGACAAAAGACTGAAAAATCATTCCATCTGTGAGTTAAAGAAATAGAAACTAGGAAAACAATCAAATGCAGCACTTCCAAAAAAAACCCTGAAACATTTGGTGGTTTTTAAGGTGATCCTCACTGTTTAAGGAGAGATTGAGTTGACAGTGTTTTAACAGTAAACGCAAGGCTGAGGGAGCTGCAGAGCTGGCTCATGCACGCTGGCCTCAATTCCTTGTCCCACTGCAGGCACTGATCACCTCCCGCTGCCAAGGGACCCAGAGCCACTGCGAAGAGCAGCAGAGACAATCAAGCTCCCATCGCTGCCTGGGCCAGCAGGGAGAACATCCCACTCTGTGCTCAGCCGCTGCCAGCCCCTCACCTCTACACGACTCAATGATAAAAATGTCTATATCCTGTCCACACCGTAAGATCCACTCTTCATTAATGCTAAACTTACAGCAGGCCAGAAAAATGCTTATGAACCTATGAACATTCCTATTGAAGATAAAACCCAGGAATGGATAAGCCTCTTC
Source organism: Ceryle rudis (assembly GCA_033439905.1). Lineage (NCBI taxonomy): Eukaryota > Metazoa > Chordata > Aves > Coraciiformes > Cerylidae > Ceryle > Ceryle rudis. The sequence continues at coordinate 56,030 of JAAGNO010007970.1, forward strand.
CTATGACCCCTGCCCAAGAGGGGCTCCTGCTAAAAAGTTTGCCGTCCCACAACACAGCATCTTTTTTCTCCCCCTTTTTGTGCCCAAACCCTCCCATGGCACAGAGGGAAGGGGCTCATAAGACAGTCAAGGTAAATCTTAGCAAAGGAGGCTCCCCTCCAGACACCAAGGGCTGGACTTCAGCTGAGGAAACGGCACGTGTCCCAGCCAGGCAGAAAACACGGCAAGAAACAGTAACCTCAGTGACACTTCACCATATAGCAAATGCACGTGTTCCTTCTCCTCTGCCCAGGGAAACTGCGGCAGGTCTTGGCTACAGCAAAGTAATTACTAGATGTTTGCTTGTTTCCCTTTAATGAGTCAGTTGAATGAGACCGGCGTGAGTGTCGAGGGAGTGAAAGTCTGCCATTCAGCTGTCTGCAAACTCCGGCTTCTCTGAAGATTTCTAGATCAGATTTCAGGGCCCCAGGAGTTTGGGTTATTTTTCTAAATGAGGTTCGACACTGCATCTTCCGGAGAAGCTGCCAGTTATCTACAAAACCTACAGCTCTTATTCATTTGATACCACAAGTTTCAGTTTGAATCACGGCAACATGTGGTTGACCTCAGATTAAACTAAAGTATGTGCTCCATGGCATTAGACTTGAAGGTTGGCCAGCATGGGAGCTGGACAGAGCACAGGTGTTTTTACATCAGAGCTCAACTGAAAAACTAGAGGAGAGGAGATGTTCAGGTTGGGCTGAACACAGCTAATCATGGGCTGTGGAAGGGAAACTCTGAAATGTCTTATCTGGAGCCAAAGCAAAAGGAGGCAATTCATTTTGGGTTATGTAAGTTCTAAAAAACCTTTTTTTTTTTTCTTTCTTTCTTCTTTCAGTGTGTTTCACTGGTGAGGTCAACTTATAAGTGAAAAATGCCATTTTGAATCAAATCTACATTTCAAATGATTGCAAAACATAAACAAACCATTCCCAAAATGAAATGGTTCATTCTGAAAGTGTCAGAATGACACTCATTGCTATTTTTAACATCCCTCCCTCTTCCCCCACCTCTGTATTTTTTCTAGGCCAGAACTATTCAGAAAATGTATTTGAATTTGTGAATCATTTTGACTCCCCCTCCCTCTTGACATTTGCTGGAAAATTTACTCTCTGCCAAAAAACTGTTCTTCTAGCTCCAGACAGTTCCTACAATCTTCTGTCCTGCCAGGGTTTGTCCGGATGAGGCTGGGGGTCTGTTTGCCCTGGGGACAACAGCACAGATACTCCAGAGAAAGAGTGGTCCAGGAGGGCAAACCCCAGCATCTCTCTGGGCAGTGATGGGCTCTGTGGGACAAAGCAGCCCAACCCTCCACTGTGGCTGCCCTGGAAAAGCTCTGAGCCACCCTCTCCCGAGACCAAAGAGGGAGTCGGGCTCTGACAGCCCACCATGCAGAGGGATTTCCTCATCCTCATTTGATTCCTTGCAGCCTGGCAATTCGTAGAACAATTCATGCCTTTGCAATATGAGCGCAAATGTTACCCCTCTTGTTTGTGAGGGTTTTGCTCCTACCCTGAAACTTTTAGCAAGTGGAAAACTTGGATTTCTTTCTCTCAGTCCTCACAACCAACCTGTCTGTAAGTCCTGCAGATGTTTTCAAGGTAACATCCCTAACAGAGTCTGTCCAACCTACCCACCTAATTAAAATTCAACTCTGGGGTTCATAACCTCATATCTCAGTTTCACACCTCAATAGCCTTTCCCCTGCAGGCTTGCTCTGCAAAGATCCACCAAACCCATTGCTGAAAGATCACTTTTTGAATCTGTCATTTGGCCCCTCTGCAGCTCTCTCAGCCTCCCTATCTTGACTCTTTCTGCTGAGGTACAAGTCTAAGGTACTTGGCTTTTCTTTCAAGGCTGCGATTTATTCTACTCCCATCACTTCTTATTTCAGTGCAGAAAGGTCAACTCCTGCATATGCTCAAGCATGAGATCAGCCTGTATTAAACAGGCTCCTCTAGGCTTTCTCCCTTCCAGGAAGGGTTCCCATCCACAAGAACAAACCTGGGATCTGGAACTGCCTCTAAGCAGCCCAAAAGCTTGACAACCAAGTATCAGGCTGTACAATACAGGAACAGAGAAGAATAACAAAAGTGGCATCATGCTATGTCTGCATTCCCTCTCATTACTAGCCCAGCACCTGCTCAATATTATTGTCACTTCTGACCACCTAGACTCCTGCACTGACTTCCTTGGCTCGAAAAAGCCATTCCAGCAATGAAGGGTAACATGAGAAAACAGAAACCTGAGGAGAGAGGCTCATGTCTTTTCTCCTTAAGATGAGACACAGATGAGGGGCTGCTCATGATGGAGAGGCTGAGCTGTATCCCTGGCTTCGGGCTATTTTTTCCAACCTGCTGTGCAAGGGGGCTTCCATGACAGCCAGACAACATTTGTTGCTCCCTCCTCCAAGAGAGGGTCTAGTTCAGCTCAGAGCTGCTTTTCCAAAGGAAGTATGAGCTTTATGCAGGCTTTTTTTCTGTGGTCATACATCTTGCTCAAAAACTGCGACACATACTGTTTGTGTGTGAAGGTGGCAACGTGACACACAACAAGGCAATTCTTTTGGCTTTGCAAAAAGATCAAGGTTAGTTCCCACTCTGCTAAAAGTACGGAAGGGATACACAGGATCTGTCAAGCAGAGAGATAAGCTGGACTGGGAACATTTTATATACAAATTCCTAGGAGAACATGAAAACAATAGAGCTGGGAGAGCACCCTTGTCAGGGGTTTTTCAAACAATGGGTTTCACATATTCTCTTAAAACACAACAGTCACTCAGGTGGATAGAGATAAGACACAGTTCTAAAATCTCTTTCCTTTGTTTCCTTTCTAGATGTCCTGGTCTCCACCCCAGTAAGACACTCCCATAATGAAACCCCAGAGTGAAGGGCTGGCAGCTCTAAGTAAATACAGCTCTGAGAAGACAATAATTAACATGCTTTTTTCTGAAGCTGCTTGGTGAGTACCTCCTACCTCTGTGAGCACATTCCTTGCTTTCAAGGCATATCTATTAATGCCAGCTGGAGACTGCCCTAAGCAGAAGGAATGGGGGTTGACATAGGGGGATGCCACTGTGTGCCAGTGCCCACTAAAAGCAGGATGAGATGGTGCATCTCAGAGGCCAGTGTGGTGCCAGCAATCGGGGTGCCAGCAATCAGGGCCCCTCTCTCCTCCTCCTCCTCATGCTGCCATGACAGGCACCTACCCAGGCAATGCACACCCACTGCTACCCCATGCACCCACGGGCAACAGCACCCAGAGGTGGAAATACCACCCTGAGGCCTTTCATGGTCACTTTGCGTGGGTGCTGCGGGCAGCACAAGGAACAAGGCAACACTGAACAGGCTTCAACGGAGCTGAGCAGATGCTATGCAGGCATGGATAAAAAAAAGGGAACTTGGCTCCATTTCAGAGTTCAAAGAAATGTTTGAACCTGTGGGCACTGATTCAGGCTCATCTCTAATTATATCCCAAGCCTGGCCTTTTAAACTAGGTCTGTAGTCCTCAGTAAGGGCCATTTTGCAGTTGTTATTTGAGTTCCTTGCCAATCTGTTGTTGGATTTTCCACTTGACATTATTAAGGGATTAAGTTGTTTGTCTCATCATCTTTTTATCTGTCCTGTCGAGTTTCCTACAAACAGACTAGTCAGACCAAAGAAGATAGGAAGAAAAAAAAAAACCAAAACCCTCAACACTCTCAAGATATAATGGTTCGGAATTTTTCGTCATTATTGTTTAAATTTATGACTTTGTATATGTAAACTTTGTTGACTCCCTTAATCTGGAATGCATTAAAGAAAGCATTAGCCATTACAACATGTCATTGTATTATATTGTCCTGATTCAGCTACAGCTGTGGAAGGAATATATAACAGGAGATCTGCGGAGTTATACATTTTACACTTACGTTCATCAATTGCCATAGAGAAAATAAAAACAAACGTAGCTGAGTCTGGAAAGAATGTTGCTAAAATGGGCGAAACTTTTAATGTGAGTAGCCTAAGGGTGCAATAACTTTGTCTGTAACTTCACAAAACCCACCCACATAAAACATACCAAGCAAGATTGCAGATTGAACTCTCTGATCTGCGCTCTGCCAGAAAAGCAAACCTGACTTTTTTCCCCTTCCTACAGATGCAGGCTTGAGTGGTCCCTGCAGAGTGTTAAATATATATTACCCATAATAACAACCATATTACATTTGGACACGTTGCTAATCGCCCCCTCAGCTGCTCTGTACCTTGCTTGCAGTGGGAGGGTTCCCCTGGATATCTAACGGGGCTTGCAGCTGCCAGCAGAGCAAATTCTATGGTCCACATGATGAGAAGGAGACTGCTTACCTTTCCCTCACCCTTGTCCCTCCTCGGTGCCTTCTTTCTTTTGAGGGGTACATATGGGCTCCCTCGACCATTGTATTTAAGTACCCATTTAATTAAAAGGTTTTGACTGTGTTTATCTCAATGGGATAAAAGCTATTCCTATACCTCTCCAACACACCTTGTCAAAGTACAGCTGCAATGAACAAGGCTCAGCGGTAGAAGGCCAGGCTCCACTCCTGCCTTTTGCCCCAGCAGCAGGGACTGGAGATTGTTTAGTGAGAAATGAGAAAAAAACACCCAACCCTAAAATGCACTTTCCAAAAAGTCACCCTGCAGATCTTTCCATTTATAAAACTCCTGTCCCCAAAGGCTCTGAAGTACTGTACCTATCAACGGGCAAAACCCACGTGGGGATCATGCCTCTGCTTCATTTATTCAGTTTAATGCTGGATTTACCACAAGATGTAACTGGATACATGCAGGGGGGAGCAAGGCGAAAAATGATCAAGGACCAAATCTGCAGCATGCCCCTGCTGGCTTTGGGGGAGCTACAACAGCTTTTATCAGCATTTTATCTGACCCTAACAAAAGAAGCGAAATTGTTTAGCAAAGGAAGAGGGTTCTTTGATTCTATCTTGCAGCAGATTAATTGCCCAAGCAAGGGCAAAGGGACAGGAAGCAAAGGGGGAGGAGGAGGTGATGCTGAAGGTAGGTGCTGCTGCTGTTCAGCCCTCTGATAACTTCCACTCAGTGCTGCGTTTCTGGTGGCCCCTTCTGCAAACGTTGATGAGGGGAGAGGTTTGGGCCTGCTCCTTGGTATAGCCATCCCGCCAAGATGCTGTGCTGGTTTTCATGGTATTTTGATACACTGGTCTTCATTTGGGCAAAGCCCAAAGCATTCAGGCTGAAAAGAGCTTCGTATCAGTGAAGACTGCAGGCTGAGCCCTCCCTCTGCTTCATACAGTCCAAGAGCCCTATTTTGCAAAACCTCAAGTATGAGACTTTAAAGTCAAGGATGAAACCCTAGGCAAAGCTCCCGCAAATTCAGCGAGGTCCACACCATGGCAACTGCAGGTGCCGACCTCTCTGCAGATCAAATATGCAAAGCAAACAGTGAAGAGACAATCTGATCCTGCCCTTTGAATCAAACTCTTTAAAATGTCCGTTGGTATGTCACTCCCAAGCCTGTATCTATCTTTCAAGGAGACAAGGGATGGTTCACTATTACTTAAAACCACAGTAGTGCTGAATGCTAATGCAGTTCCTGTTGTGTAGCACTGATCAGATAATACACTGTACTGCTTAGAAGAAGTTGTAACTGCTGAGCACTTCTTGTCTTACCCCCCTAGTTTTCCTTCCAAAAGCGATCCTTATGTTTTGGCTAGCAGTAAATCTTAGCTCTGAAAGGAAGAATTTAATTCCTTCTACTAGGCTGTCTCCTTTTCCACATCATTAATGAAACAAATGGTTTTTTACTATAAAAAGCTCACTTTTTTCTTCTCATGGCTGAAATGTATAACATTGAAATAAATACTGTGAGAGGGAAAAGACTAATATGGGTCTTGCTTGCAGCAAGCTTCAGACTCCAATATTGCCTATCTCTGAAAAACTAAAGTCAAAAAATGCCAGCACTCGGTCAATGCAACCTCTGGCTGACCATGGCAGTGAGGATCTCCACAGGCACACAGCGTGACAGCAGCTCTGTGGTGAGGGACTCCCACCGTGGCTGGGAAAGAAGCTACAATCTCTAAAAGCTTTCTAAAAGTTTTCTAAAAGCTTCCACCAATTCTGAATGCATCCATGGCACGTACACCCAGACTGAAATTTACAGCTGGAGACCCTGAGCTTCTGAACATCACCACGCCAACTCATGCTGAAAGGCACTGCTGGGTGATCATCCTTGTTACAGAGCAAATCACACATTTTGCTGCCTGTGTGCTGATTTAAAAGCCAAATCAGAGGCACTTGCTTTTGAAGCTGGTAGACTTCAGACTGGAGCAGCTTCCTGGACTACCTGCAGCCACTGCACAGGCTATGCATAACCTGGCTTTTTATTTGTATGAATAAGAATGAAATTCTGATACATTTTATAGAAGACATTCATGAGTACTTTAGAAACAGATTCCTCTGTCTTAAACACACTCCTGGGCTAGTCCTTAACACTCCATCGGTGTCAACAGAAAGGAAAGGTACCTTAGGATGAGACATCCCAAGGAGACATCCAACAAGGCTGAGCAAGATGAACTCCATAAGAGTGCCATTTCAAGTGACCCAGCAAGTGTGGAAGCCCACATTCCTTGAATAGTCATATATGAGAACAGGGATTAGGCTGCAAAATTACTCTGTGATTTGAAAATGTTAACATTTAGTTTTCATTGTTTGTTAAATATTAACATATCTTTCTTAGAAAGCTTGGCTGGACTTCATTGGAAGAAAGCAGGTCAAATTTACTGCACAAATTTACCTACTGGTATAAACAAAATAATCTCTACAATTACAGAAGACTAATCTCAACTGAAGCGACATTTAACATCATACATAGATGCAGTTATTTCTCTATTGAGTTAAACCAGATTTCCACATAAAGAAAACATCAGCTCAGCACCGGCTTTCAGTCATCACAGGGCATAAGAGAGCTCAGTGCTGTGCTAATATTTTCTTCACATGCAAATTTCTCCTAAAACATTATAGAAATAATATGGAAAACATGAGACAGGTGCTGACTACAGTTTGAGTTTTGTCATTGCAAGACTTTAAAAAGGTAAAGACAAAGCCGTAAAGTTTCCACTAATCCAGGAACTTCACTCTGCAGATGTTCAGCTTAATGTTCGAAGAGTCTAACCAGCCAAGCTCCTGGCATCCTGCAGTTCCCATCAGAAGGGGAGGAAATGTGGCTCTTTCCAGAGCTGGGGACCCTAGGGATGTTGGGCCAAATGTTTGTTCTTCCTGCACCTTGGAAATGTTTGGGGCTTTTTCCTACTTTTTATAAATATTTTCACTATGAAAATGCTTGAGAAACAAGATACGCAAGAGACAGCAGCTGTGCTAGCAAGTAAGTCCCCCTATGAAAAGGACCTGCTATGCGCCATGTAATTCCTGCGCTGTCAACCCTGGAAAATGTGAGCAGAGAAGAAACCCTTCCCAATGAGCTAAAAAGCGCTGATGAAAATGGACTCAAAATAGCACCATTTGTCACTCTTTGGGTTATGGCAGCATCTTCACTTAGCTTCCGTGGGTGAGAGCCCATGAAAAAGCTGCTTATTCCCTAAGAAGGCCACATGAGTAGGTAGAAGATAAGCTACCAAATCAAGAGTGGTGCTTTGTGAGCTCCCCAGAGTGCATAACCTCCATTTACAAAAAGCCTGAAGAACTTCCCAGCCCGTAGGTATGGAGGCTCCTGACCTCACCCCAGCAGATAAAACACACCGTGCTGTGTCTTCCTGGGAGACTGGAAACAGAGGTGTCCACCTCATTCTCCTCATCCTCCTAGTCTTCCCACAGCAGGGCTGAAGGAGGCACCATCCTTTGGCAACTTACCCGGTGTGCTAAGCACCTTCCCTGGGCAACAACAGGTATTGCTGGAGTAACAGTCGCTCTTCAGAGCGAGCAAGCAGGACCCTAATATGCTACGTACTAAATTGGTGATACCACTCACAAGCTTATAAGCTTAGGACCTTTTAAGACACATGTGGTGTAAGGAAGGAGTAAAATACATAAACACAGTCAGTGTAAAGATATACATTCACAGGGCTTGTATGTGTTACCACAGCCGTGTGGTCATGGTTTCTGTTACACGGAGACTTTCTGTTCACAGTGACAGCGAGGAAAGGGAATGAAAGAGTATTTAATTTGATTGATGTTTTATAGGAACAAATCAGGAGCACTGTTGTCAGCTCATGCCTTGGAACATCTCAAAGAGAAATAAGCAAGGGTCCACAGGCCCTTGGCTGACACTAACCCTGTCTAAACTTGGCTCCTTTCTGAGATGTGTTACAGCCATTGCGAGGCAAACAAATAATAAATCAATTAAAAAATAGCCTGTCAGCAGCAATACCATTAGCTTCTCAAAAAGCTCTTGTCATTTTGCACAGGTTAATGGAAGTCTCATCCTGAGCAAGCTGCTCTGCCTATTGAAAGGAGCAGGGGTTTCACAGTGTACCAAGAGTCGCTTGATTACTATTCTGCCGTATGTCCTTGTGTTTCCACAGCAGCTGTGGGAAAGCCAGGAAGAGGAACACTGAAGTGTCTTGCACTGTTTTTCCAGAAGGATGGGGTTTTTTCCTCTTGACGTCTCATTTTTCTATCGTACCCACTTGGACAATTTCTGCCTTTCCCCTCCACTCATCTGTTACTTTGCCTCTAGTTGCAGAGGAATTGACAAACTAGGGGATTTAGGTCAACAAAGATGACCCACTGTTAATAACTAGTGTTGGAATATCTTTTGCTTATGGAGTTCAGACAGCTTGCAAGACTGGGCCAAGCCTCCTGCTGCTGGGTACACCTTGGTCTATCAGCTCTCCCTTGGGAAGAGCAGACAGGGTCCACAGGAACAGCAAAACTCACAGACTTGTATTTTCCCATTGAATCAAGGGGAGTCACACTTAGAATGGGTCTCATTTTGGCTGTGAAATTCCCCTTAGGAGCCAGGCCACCATCTTGCTCTACCTGTGCCACTCGGAGTGTGAGACAGGGAGCACCTTCTCACTCCCCTACATACCCAACCTGTGTGATCAGCTAGGAGAAGAGAAATCGTCCCTCAACATGAGATCAGCCATCACGGAGGCAGTCACCTTCCAAAAGCCAACATGTCCCCCCTGGCTTGGGCAGTGGGTGAGCAGAGGCACCTACTCCTTCCCCAAACTGCCCACATTGCTGCTGTTAGGGGTGTGCAGCAAGGGCTGCCCTGAAGTGTTGTCAAACCGCAATGCCCCCATCCCAGCACGCTGCCTGGACAGGCCGTCCCTCCCACGCAGCCTGAGAAGTGTAATTGCTCAAGTGTCTTTGAAACCTTGCAAGCGTCAATAAACAAGTGTGGGGTTTCTCTAGCAGCAACCCACAGCCCGGGGAAAGCCACAGCTGCAAAAGCCCTTACGTGGAGGTTTACTCAGACTTTAAGTGGACTTGAAATTAGACAACAGCAAAACATCAAGCTGCACTTACTGTCACTGCATTTCAGAAGTCTGCTATAACCATGGCACAGCCACTGCATCCCAGTGCTCCACAGCCCACTGGGCACCTCACTGCTCCTGGGAGAGGGAATGTACCAAGTAAACTGTTTCAATAAACAAAGGCAGAGCCCGTGTCAGCCACCAAGCTGCTCCAGGTCACAGTGTCCAAAAAAGTGGCCTCATTCCCTCCTTCCCTCCCTTTTGCTAGGCAACATCATTTTCTTACTGGCCAATTTGCAAGCCTGACAACAAATGGAGCTTCCTACCTGAAGTACAAATGGAGGATGAGTCTGTGCCAGCCAGAGAGATCTGCCTGTTTCCCGGGCACACCAGGAGGAACTACAATAGACAGCCGGACATCCCTAACAGATCTGCTAAGACAGAAAGCCTCCAGAAAGGAAGGGCTGAAGCAAGGCTGTTGTTTATCCAGTCTGTAAATATGCTATGTGAGATATGAGGCGCAGAACGTATCTGCAGCAAGAGCTGTTTTCCTGTAGCTCGTCATTACCTCTCCCCTCCAGGTACAACAGCCCTCCCCTGCACCAGTAGCACCCGGTGCAGACAGGAAGAGTTCTCTGCCTGCCCAGCATTTATCTACTCAACCTGGAGGCACGACGTTGGTTTCTGTTGGATGAGGTCTCCCAGGATTTATTTTGACAGGAAAGCATGAGTTGCGGAGAGAGCTTCTCACACATTCTCCCCCATCACATAACTCATTTCCAGACCATGTGCGTTATTAAAAGGAAATAGTGAGTTCATGAAAACAAATGAGTGTGCAACCTGAGACTGATTCAGTAGCTGCCTTCTGCTGTCGTTATGGCCTTAAAAGATGGTGTCAACTGGTACACAAAGTTGGGTGTTATTTATATGAATCAGCTTTGAATTACTGGGCATTTGCACACAGTCCTGCTGAGAAGTTGACTCTAACCTGCCAAAGCCAGTGATCAGCCCTGCACAGGACCTGTGGAGCCCAGTAGAAAGTATCACCGCAAATCAGCCCAGCTGCTCCTGCTGAGGCAACTCCAGCACTGAAACACAAAATCAAGTGCATCTCCTCAGGCTGCCTAACATGTTTTGGACAAAGATCTTCATCTCGTTTAGCTTGGAGTAGTCCCACTGAGCCCAGCAAAGTTACTCTAATCTTAGACCAGATCTGAACTTGCTCTGATCCAGGCCTTCTGGCAACACAAATGAGCCTTGTCTGTTCACTGCCGAGCCACCGGCCTGGCTGAGCTCGCTGGAGGCCACGGGAGGCTGCACAGTCAGCTGGAGGCTGCAGGAAGCTTTCCACAAGACTATCAGGCATGATTTTGCCAATCAGCAAACTGTTTTCAGCAGAAAATCAGTGGGATATGGCACTAGGAACAGTCATTAGTATGGAGAATAGAGCAGAGATTACTACAGCTCATGCACACAAACCCAGCAGAATTTAATCAAGAGAGGGATTGTAGCAGCTCCCAAAGGGAGCAGGCTGATTCATCAGTTGAGAGCCCCAAAATACAAAGCTGTCTGCAAAATGTGATGAGCCACAGACTCGTAACTTCATTAACTGTGTTTTTACTCAACTGCTTCTCCATCCTGAGCCTGAGTTCTTGGAACACAACGAAAGAAGTAGAAAAGCAAAGATATTTATTTCAGCCTGATGAGTGTTCTACAAACCACAGCCTATCAGTTCTTCATGAGTTTGATACCTTTGCTTTATATATATGTTTCTCTGCACTGGTCTTCCTCGTGTCATTGAGCTTAGCAAAAGTTTCACTAGCATGTGTCTACAGAAGGTTAAACATAGAGAACCAAATCACTCAAAATTGATAGGCCTTTATCAAACTCTTAGAAATTAAGGAGCTATTGCGTTGTCCTGCATTTCTCAGGGCTTGTCGGTGTGAGGCTCCAGTGCTGAGCTTCAATCAATGTAACGTCTCACAGTGAGAGGATGGGAGAGACCAAGTGCTGGTTGGGGAACCTCATGATGGGCACCTGGAACTGGGGTGGAGTGGTTCAAAGCCCTCTGGATTAATGGAGTGACAGCCCATAGAAAAGCACACTCTGTATGGAGCACTCCGACATGGAATGAACTCTCCAATTGATGCAAGAAATCCCACGAGTGCCTGCCTTTGGAGAGGGCCTCAAAGCCCTCTTCTCTGAGGGCACCTTTCTGCTCTAAGGGTAATACAACACTGATGCTTTCTCTTGCCTGAAGCATCACAACCAGCCTCACAACAAAGAAAGATTCAGAAACAAATGAAATTAATATAACTATCTAATAAAAATCCACTTACCTAAAATGTAAGATACCCCAAACAGAAAAGGTTGTATTTAAAAGGGGAATTACCAGAAATTCTAGAGATTTTTGTTTCCATGTGAAAGGTGCACAGACAATACTGGTGACGGGCACCAGTATAAATTTTAACAGACAGCTAGCCCACACAGTCTCAACTCCAACAAGGAAAGAAGTTCTCCCTTGGGCTCATGTAAAACATGGGAAACCTCCATCACCCAGGAAAGCTGTGCTGAGGGAAAGCTGAGGCTGGTAACCACATGTCAGCAGAAGGCTGCAGTATGCAGGTGCACGCTAAGCATGCCAGCAGGCAGCTTGCAGCACTGGGGAAGCTCTGCAAGGACCATGCACAGTGGGACAGTGACCACTGATCTCTCCTGCAAGCAGAGGATTTTCTGACTAGGAACAGAGATAAGCTTTTCACGTGAGGGAAAGCAAGTGCCTCTGAGTAACAGGAAAATTTCTCTTGCAGACTTCTGCTGTGACAGACCTCTGCCCTCCGGCTGCAGCTGTGTCTCTGAGGGGGGATGCTGCCAGCCCTCACCCCACCTCCCCCAGGCTGGTGCAAGACTCACCACTCGGGGCTTCTGCTGGTCCAGAGTCTGCAGGAAGGCCGGTGTCTGATCCAGGGTGCGCTCAGGGTCGCTGGAGATGTCTTCCTCAGACTCCTCCCAGGATGAGGAGAAGCCAGTGGAAGAGGCTGAGGATGATGACAGCTTCCGGACAGGCAGGGTGCCAGGGGGGACAGCACCTGCCTCCTCCTCTGGGCCCCCCAAGTCCGTGACAATGACAGCAGGGATGCTCCCACCAACGGCTGGGCACTGGCCCTCAAGTCCTGTGGGGGCCACCACTACCTTGCCTCGCTGTGGTGCAGGCCCTGACGGCTCCAGGGGGCTGCTGCCCTCCACCATCCCTACAGCTGGGACCACCATCACCACTGGCCTCCCCACGGGCTCTGCAGTGCTTGGACAGACCTGCACCCCACCAGCATTGGAGGCCTCACTCTCTCCATAGGCTCGTGGCCGGGGTCCTGTTCCGAGTCCCACCATTGGTGCTGTGGGGCTGGTGGGCCGGGGCCGGGATGGCTGGGGGCTCCGTGGCGGCTGGGCAGCAGAGCTGGTGTCCACATGGCAGCGGCTGCCTGTGCGTCCTCCCTGCTCTGCTGCCCGCACAAGCCGGGGAGATGGGGGAGCAGCTCCTT
>JAAGNO010007971.1:5994-37797 GCA_033439905.1 Ceryle rudis
GAGGGGGCGAGAGGGGGGGGGGGAGGGGGGGGGAGGGGGAGGGGGGGGGGGGGGGGGGGGGGGGAGGGAAGGGAAGGGAAGGGAAGGGAAGGGAAGGGAAGGGAAGAAACGCTGACCCCAGCACTGCTGCTCTGAGAAAGGAGCCTAATTACTGTTTATATTGACAACTCCACGGCTAATGGGTGCCAGTTAAGCACTCTCCTAGAAGCAAAGTTGGGCACCGGCACAGCCCTGAACTTTGAAGTCCGTGTGTTTCTAGTGGGAACGTGACTTAGGGGCCTGACCTCTTCTCTCTCGTGTGCTCCCAAGGAGGGGTCGTGCTCAGTGCCCACGCTGGATTCGCTGGCCAGCCTCCTGCAGTCCAAGCAGGTCACTGGAGCACTCGCCAACAAAAACCTTCACCACGTCAGATATGTGACAATCTACAACAAACTTTACGCTCTTAGGACTGTTCAGAAGCTCAACTGTCAGCCAAAGGAGCTCTACACCAGGGAGCTCCACAGCCCCGCGGTAAGGAGCCCGTAACCCCTCCTTCGGGAGTTAGTACGTGCCCAGCCCCAAGGGCAGGCTCTGCCTAAAAGCCTGTCTGCTTCCCCTGCCTGTGGTAACTGATCCAATAAAAGATTTCGCCTCGCTCTAAAAAGCTTGACTGTGATAAAGAGTAAGATGTCCCGTGCATCTTTTGAAACCCAGGGCGGAAATGGCTGAGGACGCTTTCAGAAAGAGCTCATGTGCTTGAAGTAATCGCCCCAAAATAAGGGTCTGCGAGGACTGAGGGAAACCCCCTGACACGGTGGGAACCCTGCCCTGGGGCACGCACTGCGGAGGAACAGATCAGGGTGTCAGTACAAACACTTCAGAACAGCAGTTTTATTAGGGCTTTTGCACAATAGTGACACACAAGAGCCTAAAACCTGCCCAAACTAGTGAACCTGTGGGAACAGCAATTCTGTTCTTACTGGGGGGGAGAAACTCCTTCACAGTCCGAACTGGGAAGAGCGTTACTTCAAGCTGGAAGAACAGGAGATCCCAACAGCCACACACCTGCCTGCCTGAGCCTCGGTGACCCAGCGGGCTCACGTGGCTCGAACAAACCATCCTTCAGAGCCTGCGGCTGGCCAGGGAGCGGGACGGCACAGCACTCGCACCCAGCCACACACAGTCACCCAGCGCCGGGCCAAAAATCACACACTGAAGCCTCTCAGGCCAAAGAAAAACATTGCATAATGAAGACTTCTTCGTGCACATCTGCTTCAGTCTTCCAGGCACATTTTGATGCAAACTGTTCTAGCAGTCAACAGTTCCAATAGAAAACATTTCCACATACCCTGGTTAGTGGAGTACAAAGGAGTAACGCCCTTCGGTTCAAACCTCTCTGAAATGTCCCCAGGTTCATTTCCCCCCGGCACACTCTGTTGAGGATCGTGCCAACCTGTTTCTCTTCCTGTGGTCTCCACCGGGAAGTTGAGACCGTGAGGTTGCAGCTCTCGGGGGCTGTAATGCATTGGCCCCAAACCCTGGGAGATGTCCCAACCACCAGGCTGCCCCGGGACCGCAGCGGGACCATTCCCCACCCCCTGCTGAAGCTGGGCCACGCTGCAGGATTCATGAGGCCGGAAGAAAACACGTAAGACAAAGGCAGGGGCTGGAACCTCACGCTGAGGACTCTCCACTGCGAGAGCGATTCCTCAACGCCGGCTCCACTCGCAAAACTTTTCACGCGTTTGCAGATATTTCTGAATGCAAAATGCATTACGCTCGGGCAACTCGGGCACTGAATGAAGAGCCGAGTACCTTCCTCTGCCTCACCCCCAGACAAACTGGCCTTAGCAGGGCTTCCCTTCCCACGGGCAGCAGCAGGAGGGCTGCCAGGTCTAATATACAAAAGAGAGCGAGCTACCTGAATACGAACTGGGGATTACTACCAGTAAGTGTGCAGCATCCAGAAATCCCAACTCCTGTGATTTATCTACCGACCTCCAGAATGCTAATAGGTGGTGTGATGAACTGGTGACATGCCGGGAAACACTCGCGGAGGGATCGTATCTCACAGGAACAACTGAATGACAATACCCTCGGTCTCTCGAGTGAGAAGAAGAAATGTCAGCACATCAGGCTCCTGACCTTTTCTACCCCTAATGCATCAGCCCACGTATCAAAACATGGAAAGTACACAGAGCCCAGCCAGGATGTGGTTATCTGCCTTTTGAGCACATGACAGTGTAACAGCTATGACAGAGAAATATGAACAGCACACTTGTAACCACTAGTGAAAGAGAGATTTGTGCCCTCGATCCGTAACAAACACATCTTGCTATGCGCATGAGAACCCAGCGATGACATGGCACAAAATTAACAGCTGGAAGAAGTGGAAATGGAAGCAATTCTGGGTAACTTCTCTTTTGGAAGGTCTTCTCATTTCCAGACTAGGCTGCTCTAGTATTTCATTTATTTCTGTGTGAAAAGTACACCCAGCAGACTTGTCCGTTAGTGTCGGTGACACGAAGCCAGCTCTCAGCTGTCTCGCGTAAGAAGGAAATGGATTGCTACGTTAATGTGTCTTTAACCAACGGAGCGACAGAGGACAGCAGCTCTCAAAAGCCCCAGAAAAGACGCAACCAACCTTGGTGAACTGGTGAACGATGATGTGCAGGCAGTGCCTCTTCATGTCCAGGGCCTGGGTCTTGTCAGCTGCCTCTAAAATCTAGAGCAAAAGCAGTGATGTGATTTTCCTTCCGCGCAGCTCAGATGTACGGTGCATAAACGCTGTTCGGACTCTGAGGGGGCAACTCCTCCCAGTTAGGGAATATCTTCCGTTTTCATTAAAAACTTGCATCTTTTCTAAACTATTTAAAAATTCGGATTTAAAATGTATGGAGTCCTCAGGAGATAAGCAGTAGGAAACTGCAGATCTGTTTCACAGCCAGGCTCCTGAAGTGCCCCAGCGAGACTGGCAGGAGCCAAAAGCAGTTAACGCTGGAATAGACCCTGCTTGTGCTGCAGAGGGTTTGGGCTGCCTACCCAGTAGCTGGCATTGCAGGCTTTCTTGTCACAGAGAATTTTTTGTTAGCTTAAACTTTGTTGCCAGATCCCGTCAGCACTACTGAGAAAAAGAAGACTAATGTCACCTGCGTGTCACTGTTTGCCCTGGTACAAAAGTCTACCAAAAAGAGTCGAGTACAGTGCTGAGCACACGGTGCATCTTAAAAAGATCTTTAGAAACCCTGGTCTACAAAGGGGATGAGGGGCTAAAGAGGAACATCCCATCGGCCAGCTGAGCAGTACCTGCTAAACCCTTCAGCACAGGAGCCCTAGTGACACAGAAGCAAAGCCGCTGAAGGCTGCGCCGCTTGCTACGCGTTAACCACGCGGGGCCACTGCCAGCAGAAGGGTTTGTGCAGCCTCGGGGGGTGTCAGTTTGGGAGCGACGCAGTGAACCTGGCACTGGGGGTACCCAATGTCTAGGCCCTTTGGCTTTCCTGTATCTAAGTCAAGCGACTAACTAAAGCTGCTCGGGGACGATTACCTGGAGGACATTCTCCACGGTGACATTCATTTCTAGATTCTGCTTGCAATAGGCTTGCAGCCTGTTGTTGGAGAAGCCGTAGTAGTAGGGTGCAGCAAACAGGTACCTTATTCATCTCGTCAAGGAAAAAGAAGGTAAAGCAAAGTCAACCGCGCTGACCGTAAACACAGCTCAGTGGCTGCGGTTAAAACGCAGCGCCTGTGAACGCAACCCCCCCAGATCATCCTCCGGGTGTGCCTGGCGATCGGAGCCAAAGGCAGGTGAGCTGCTGCCCGTGCACTTCAGACAGATGCTTCAATACTTTCGATTTAAGGATACAGGGAGTCTTCAGGAGGCATATTTACTTCGCCATAATAAATGTATCTAAGCATAGACTCAAACGCTTGCTTGCTGGGAACCATTTCACCTATAGAAATATTCACTTGCCCATCTTCTGGCATGAAGGAACGGAACATGGCTTCAAAGTAACTGGAAAAGGAAATAAAACTGATGTACCACGTTCTGCAGACAGATGGTTTAACCCGTATTGTTCAAAGGCTGCTGTTAAACACTGCAGCTTCCAAAGAAGCCAGTTCAGGTAAGAACCTGGGCAAAACCACTGCTCAGTTGCTGTTCCCTGTGTATCTGCCTGTGGGAGAACACCAAATATAATCCCCCTTAATTTCCATCAGCACTACCTGAAATTTTTCTCTGTTTCTTGAAAATTAGGACACATGATGCTTTGATTTTCATCTCATTTGCATAAGATCCAGCAGAGAGCTTTAAAGCATTATGAATTTCCTCGGTATCTTCAAGCTGTCAATCATGCAGGGTAGTTTTAAGAGCTGTGAAATGCTTCTGGTAAAATACCACGATAACTAATACTGAATATTATTACTGGGACTGGAAAAAAATGGCGACAATATCTGAAATAGAAACTTTATGTGAACGCTTAATGTTTGGCAGAACACAAAAGGAAAGGACAAAGCCATTTCACCCATGTACTGAGGAGGGTTCAGCACCACAGCAGGGTGAACCACCTGCCTCTGCAGCGAAGTATGGGAACCACCTAACATGTTATGCAGCACTTTTTGTAACGCTTATTGATCCCCAGTCTCTAAATATCAGCAAGTGAGAAAGAGACTGAAGCTTCACATGATTCCAAGTGGATGTTCACCATCAGACGACTCATTCTGACCTCACTGGACATCTGTTGCTTTTCACTTCACTGAAACTACCTCACATTTTACACCCTTTTTCCCTTCCTGTGATTTTACAGTCTCTTTGTCTTGCAGTGCAGCCTCTTACACAACCTCCAGAGAATCTCTGCAGTTTTAATTTCCTCCTATCTCTCCCCGCTGGGTATCAAAAAGAAAAAAAAAAAAAAAAAATTAATCACTGTTGCTTAAAGGCTTATTACACTCACTGAACAAAGCTGCATCTTACACTTCATGCGGGTACAAAATCCCTCCCTGCCTTCTAGAAAGAGCAAGCTGCCCGCAGAGCGCACAGCGCTGTGCTCCACGCAACCGTCCCAGGTTCGCGAAGGATTCCCGGTTCACAGAGGCCGGTGCTCACACACGCAGCTAACAAGCAAAACCAGTGTTATTCAAGCGCTCACATACACAACTAATAAGCAAAGCCAATGTTGTTCAAGCAAACCCAGCTAGTTACCGACCATCCCCACATCCACCCCGACCCCAAGGTGGCAGACAGGCCGCCGAGCAGGAGGAGGGCGCGTAGCGTGGTGCTCGGGGAGAGGAGTCGGTAGGTCCCAGCGCCTTCAGCGGGGCCTCCCCTGGACCAAGATGTGCAGCAGGTCGACCTTCTGAAAATGAATCTCCCTCTCCCCGCCGCAGCGGGCTACCTAGAGCTCTCCTGGCGGGGGCGTGGAGGCTGCTCCGGTGTCGGCGCACGCATGGCCAGCGCCTGCACAGAGGCTGAACAGTGCTCTTCCACCCACAGTGGCTAACAGCGGTCATCTCCCTTGTTGTGCATGCGTGAGGGTCTTGGGGTACCTCTGGTGGTCGTTACTTCATCAATCTTCAGCTCCCACACCCCGTCCTTGAGATGTCCTTTCATTGTCTGGTTCCTGATACCGTTCGCCAGACAACAAGGAGCTGGCCAAGACTGGCTGACTGCCCCAGTCCCCCGTGCACCTGCCCATGCCAGAGGTGGGAGCGAGTCCTGTGCTCTCCAGTGCAGGGCAACAACTGACAGCGGCGTGCCGGAGGATGGCAACAACGGGCCGAGGTGTTCCAGTACGGATACGCACACGAGTCGCAACTCACCTGGAGCGGGCTGCCAGGATGGCTTTATGGGCCGGCCGGGGGTGGCCGTCTAAGAGCAGGATGATATCGCAGAATTCAGTGCCGGCTCCTTCTAGGTAAGCCTTCATGTCCTGAATTAAAGATGTTCCTGAAAGTTAAGGTAATGGAACAAAGACACAATAGCTGCAGGTGACCATCGAGCTAATACATGGCCAAGCTGTAGCTCCAGCCCCTCTTTCCTTTGGGAGACCTGGGGTGAGTCTGAGGCAGGGACCTTCCTCACCATCTTGGAGCAAAATGAGCTTTATCCTTCCCCACCACAACGCATCACCTACTGCCCACCCTAGAAACAAACGTGGCAGCTCTGCTTTCAAACTGCTGACGGCAAACACTGGCAGTGGCCACACTGAAAGGTGTTCTCTACAGATAAACAAATCCAATTCCCTCCCCCTCACTCTTTTAATTATTTCCAACTGCCAGGAATTTCTCTCTTCATGAAAAAAACCTTTCCCAAATCCTAAAAAAAAAAGGCATCTTTTATTCATCACTTTAATTAACCTTTGAAGACACACAATAACTGAGAAAGAGAGCACACTCAAGCCCGACCCAAATTCACTCGTACTTTCAAAGTTCATCGTTCCATTTTCTGCCGTTTGGGTCTCTCGTGTCACGCCAGCTCTGGACGCAGGAGCTGGCTCTGCCACCTTCCTCCACCGAGCACCTCTCTCTTCCCTGGGATGAATGCCAGTCAAAGGTTTTCTGCTTGACCTTCCAGATCTGGCTTCCCCACCTTTCTCTCCAGTCCCCAGTTGTTTCTGTGCGTATCCCAAATCAACCCGTAATCCTCTGAAATTGTGGCCTCAGCAGATTTCACAACTACGCTCCTTTTTTACGTGCGTCACAATGACTAAATCTGGAGCAAGGCTAGTCCCAGATCACTCCTTGATGAATTCCACAGCAGAACTGTACATCAAATCTGCTCCTTCCAGCACAATCACAGAATGAAAATGCGAAGCATGACCACGAGTACAGGTTATTGATCTTGGTCTTTGTTCCTTTCTTCCAGTAACTCTTCTTTTCCTGGGTTAATTTTGCTATGCTTCCCTCTCGTACACACACTTAGGTCAACCCTGTCAGCAGTGGCTTACTCACAAGATCTTCTTCCTCACCCCCACTCCTCTTTGGTTAAAAGCTACGAGCAGGCCAGCTCCCCACCCAGCTCATCACCGACCAGTCCACTGTGCCGAGTGTCCACTGCCCTTCCTTTGAATCATTCTCTACACCCTTCCCTTCCCTCTGCCTCATCCCTCTCTGAACGCAATCAGGATATTTTACTGCAAGAAGAACATGACTAAATACTGAACAAGACCTTTCATGTATTGATGCTGTTCTGATGGAAGCTCACTGGGAGAAGAACCAGCACACCCAGTCTTAGTCTGGGAAACACCCTAAGCACAGCTACACCAAGAGAGTCGGTGGTGTGCGGTGGTCTGCTTGCTAGGCTCTTTCCTGGGCTCAAGACACCACTAGCGATGCAGAACTAGCACAATTCACTACTTCATACAGCATCAAAGTTACCAATGTCAAGCGGCTGATCCGAGTGCGTCCGCACAGGAGGCTGCTGTTTTCTCCGTACGATCTCCACTATGAGCGATGAAGAAAGATGCTCAAACTCCTTCATCATTATTACCTGATTGAAATGCGATTCCTTCACCACAAAGTTCAGGCAATGTTCCTTAAGAAAACAAACAGACAAACAAACATCCCCACTATGGTTTACTGTTTGAAGCCACCCTAAAGCACCGCACAGATGCTACCAGGTTACACAAGTGAACGGCCGTCCTTTTCTTAATGTCCCCCCACATGGATCCTGCAGCTGGAACGATCACACAATGACCTCCTTACTAAGTGACCACTTGTAAGCCTTTAGAAAAACCTGACTGAGTATTAAAACAAAGGAAAAGCTTGCCTCCCATCTAGCTGCTCTGAAGCTCTCTAAAAGAGGAATCTCAGGAGACAGTGAAAACCTCAGGGAGAGAACTAAGGTTGGATGCTATCTCCTAACAATCTTTATGCAATTAGATACCAAAAGTTAATTAGAAAGGTGAAGAGATCTTAACTCTTAACAATATCCATTAAGGGTATAAATAGTTTGCAGGATTTCCTTGTGTGGATTTGGCTTAACCTTTTCTGTAAAGGCTGCAAACAGTCTGAAGAGCTCCCGGAGGTTCTGGTACATCAAACTTGCTAAAAAAACCCCAAAATCAATGCGGTGGCAAGGTGACAAGTGACCCAGACCTAAAGCTAAACAGATAAAGAGCAAAAAATGGCACTTCATTTGCCAGTGTGAACCAAGGCTTTCCCTCAGCACACTTTAATAAGCAAAACCCACAAATCTGTACCGTAAGATGATCACAAAATCCACCCAAAGACTGAATACTACTGTCTGTTTTCTGCCAAGTTATTTCACCTGGGATCCAAAGGGATCTGTCGAGGGCTCATCTGCAAAATGTTTTAAACAACGACGAGGATGCCAGAAAGAGCTGCCTTCTGCAGATGGCATCTACCTGTGAGGACCGACGCACACTCGAGAAGACAGGATGCCAACTCGAGGTGATCCTGACCAAATGGAGTTGTGTGGAATTGCCATTCTCACCCTGCTGGGAGCCAGGGCAGGTGGAGGTGGCTGGCTGGTCTGAAATTACTGGCACTAGATCCATCAGTGCTGAGATACTCACTTGAGCTTCTGAGCAGCTAATGACATCGTGGTCCTACCCACCAAAGGCTGTGCCAGCATTTACATACTTGCTGCTGACTCTGCTGCTCTCCTCCTGGACGCCTTTGCCTTGCCCAGATCCCGTCCACAGCGTGCGTGAGGAAGTGCTGGTGCATGCTGGTTTCTCTAGCCTCACTCTGCTTGCCACCGTCAGCTTTATGGCCAACTGATGTGCACAGCCTGCTCAAACAGGCACTGCGTGACCTTGCACTGACTCTTACCTCGGGTGGAGGAGCTTCTTCTCTGCAGCTTTAAGCAGAATCGGCTCTGGCCACTGTTGGTGGTAGTGGTAACCAGCCCCTCGGAGTCTGAAGCCTCGGGGCATCCACTCTACCATGACTTTCAGCAAACACCTAAAAGCCCTTGACCCACTACACGGACACACCTTATTTAAGTGTTTTTCAGATCAAAGGCATGAGAACAGAATTTAGTTTATTCATCAGACCAGGTTAAAGAACCTGTTTGCAGTCTCTGCACAGACCAGCGGGCCCAGGAAACGCGCTGGTTCCATCTTGCTGCAGTGAGAGTGAACTGAAGAGCCAGAGTCACTCTGCCCTTTACAGTCTACAGGGCAGACAGGCAAAAATATCAAACCCTACATAACATTCGGGGGCAACTGCAGGACAATCCACTCTAACACACACTCGAGCAGCTGTAGTTACAGGAAAGGACTCAATTTGCAAGAGCTCTTGGTAGCTTTTGCAAAGCATTAATTACATAGATTTTACTTATTTTTTTGTATTGATCGGTTAGTTGGTATGCAAAACGCGATTACCTTCAGCTGATCCAGCTGAAGCTTGTTAGCGTTTTCACACACAATGAGCACGTTCTGCAGATCTACGGATGCTTCAATATATTGGAGGCAGAGCTGTTCCAGCCGAGAGAGCTTGAAGTTTAAGGCTAGTTTGTATACATCCATAATAAGCAACACATCCTGCACGTGACCTGAAATTACAAGAGATAAAAATGCCGGCGAGCTCACGGAACAAAAAGAGGAACGTTTCTCAAAGTATTTCTTATGACATCACCCTGAGGATTTGGAGTGGTAGAATGGGCAGCGAGCAGAGTGCAGAGAAAAAAAAATAAATAAATCCATTGCTGGTTAGAAAAAAATCCGAATTGATCCTAAAAGAGGAGTTTTGAAATGGAGGCATGAAACAACCACCCCAGAAGATTTTCCAGCCAAAGATTTTGTGACAATCTGGAGCACGATTTTCTTAAGAGCCTCAAAAGAAAGCAAAGTCTCTAAAAGCACGGCGAAGCTCTGACACTAGCAGCCTGATTTTCCAGTGCTCGGCTGCTAACAGCTCTGCTGAAGTCCTTGGGTTTTGTGCAGTATTAGCGATCAGCTCATGGCTGTGACAGACCCTTACGAAGGCACTCTGTGCTTGTACAGATCTGAGGCTGGCCTAGAAGAGAGGGCCAAAGTAAGAGAGGGGCAGTGGGGACCCTTGTAGGCCACTGCAGAGGGGCTACTGGGACACCAACTCAAGGAATAATCCTTCACAGCCTTTGCTCGCCTCACAGGAGATCTCTGGCCATCTGCTGTAACTACTTTTTGTCAGAGAAAAGCCTTTCTGCACATCACGTGCCTTCCCTGTGTCTAATTGGAAAATCCCTTTTGATAAGCATGCCCAATTCTATTAGCTCAGCCTCTGGATGGATCCCCAAGGTGCTGCTCTCTGAACTGAGGGGAGGGAGGAGGAATACAAATGGTTGGGACAGGGCCACTGAGGAGCCCAGCAGGAGAATGTCTGATGGGCTGGGGGAAGGGCAGCAGGCTGCCTGGGAAGCCTGTAACAAAGGGAAGAGCTCACTCAGTGTGATAACACTTTCCTTGGCCTGATCCTGTCCTGCAGGGAGGTGCTGAGGATCGGTGAACCGGCCAAGAGAGGGATCTGGCAACATCAGCAGACACCAATGAGACGCTTCCCTCATCCCCATTAATCAGGACCACTCTGATACAGGCCACCTGACCGGGAAAGCCTTGGGACAACTGCATACAAATCATTCTTTTCCTGAGAATTACCTTTTGTAGGAAGGGAAAATCCTGGACTGAAACCGAAGCAAAGCTTTTCTGCGTAGCTCACTTTACCTGGCTGTGCCACACGGCTGCAGGCTCCCCGCCCCCACCAGCTGGAGTTCCCCCAGTTCCCCAGTTGGACTCCCACAGCCCACCAGACCTCACCCCTCAAACACGGCCATGAATCAGACTGGCCGCGTGGGAGCCGAGATCTTGCGCTCTCACCTCCCAGCCTGCAAATGGTTTTAAGGCAGGGGACCTTCAATGAATCCATCAAATGGATTTTCCCTTTCTTGAGGCATTCCTTTGGACTGGCATCTTGAAGAGATGATAAATATTGGCTTGCTCTGCCTTTCTGCGTGGGCTCACTTTGCAACGCATCAAAACAATACCAGAGAAAGGAACTAAGGCAACCAAGGATACGTGGTCCTGCCAGGCAGGTTGCTGTAGCGTTCAAAATACCACGACATTTTTGTTTCTGGTTTTTTTTTTTTACACCCTTTGGGATGATCAAGAACATGCTTTTCCCTGACGTTTGAAAAGAATTAGGAATAAACCAAAGCACTGTTAGTGCGCTTTGACAGAAATCGGCTTCTTTTAAAAGACGTCCCTCTCCAGAGACTTCCAAGCCCTGGCTGGATGCCTTTCTGTGTGATCTGCTCTAGTTCTGTCCTGCTCTGGCAGCGGGGTTGGACTCGATGGTCTGCAGAGGTCCCTTCCAACCCCCATCATTTTGTGATTCTGGCTGGTAATGAAGCACTTCGAGCAGGATTGCTCAGCTGCAAATGCTCAGTCCTGCTCTGTATCGAAATAAACACCTGCTCCTCGGTGGCTAGCACGTTTTTTATCCTGCTGTCCTACCTTTGCGAGGGTATTTTATTTTATCCGTATACAGAAACTGCATGAGCACCTCGAAGGGCTGTGCCTCAGCCTCTCGGATGGGCACTTCCAGCAGCGGCTGCAGGCGGCACAACTTGACGTTCCCACCGATCCCATCCTTCTGACACGTTGCGTGGCCCTCGTCTTCAATGTCTTGCTTTGATTTCTAATGAGACAGAAAACCCACTCAACCATGGCAACCAGGCTGTGTCAGCTCACACAATCAAATCAAAGCAGAGGAAAGATCCTTCTGATGACTGCACAGCCTCCAAGATCCAAGACCTCTTTGAGATTCTCTTCTTACAGGGAATTCCTGTGTCCTGGACTTACCGTTCCCTATCCTGTGACAAACATGGATCAGAACAAACGTGAGCTCCTGGATAAAGCTCAAAACCAGGACCTCAGCAAAAGGGAGGAATGAATTTCACTGAGCTCACATCTCTGCCCCCAGCAGGAACAGCATCTCTCCTTGGAGGAGGAAGATGCAGGAGCGGGTTCCACAGACCCCTGCCTTGCCAAGTCAGAGCTCAAAGTGATGCGCAGCAGCATTTTAAGCCACTCTATTACTTTTGAGTTTCACTTTGACAACCTTTCCCTACAGCCTTTTCCAGTGTGGGGTGGCAAGGCAATTAACTGAGGGACGATGAGGCACCCTTACGTCCTGCTGTAGGGTGCGTGCTACCACTTCCTCAACAGCAATAAAATGTTTGCTGCTGAAATGCTGCGAGTCGTTAAAATCTTGACAAGGAACCAGAGGCACCAGACATTCAACTCTGGAAAAAAGTCAGGAAATCCTAAGGTAAAGGGAAGAGAGCCAGCCTCAAAACCCTAACACTGCCTTCCCTCTAACCTGCCTAAGCTTGCAGGCCATCCCTAACAGCACGCAGCTCTTGTCCTCCCCAGAGGGAGGGAGGGGGACCTCCCTGGGGGAGCTCCACAAGATTAGAACGTAGACAGCTAAGAGAGCTCCCAAGAACCCCACCGCCAAATCCAGATAACTGGATTAACTTTGGCTCCCTCACATTATGCCCCTCCCGGGGCCTGCTACACACCCAGTAGCCTCTGTTAATAGGAATCATCCTCTTTATTTTACTTGCTCAAAAGCACCTTAGTATCCGATGCTGCTCCAGTCCTACATCTGTCTCAGCAGATATATTTTTTTTCCCTGACAACCTTATTTCCAAAAATTGGGCAGAATAAGCATTACCCTGCCACAAGATTACCCTTCTGAAACGCTCACCTGTTTCAACCTCTCCCTCGCCTGTATGATTTTCTTCTTCAGCCACTTGCAGCGAGCTGTAACGATCGCGGTGTGCCCTCGGACTCGTTCTTCCTTCTGTCAAAGGCAAAGAAAGAAGAAACTTGAAACTTTTATTCCCAAACCACATGGTGGTGGCAGATGTCACAGAAACCTGGGCTGAATTCCAGGTTACTCTACATTTAGGTTAGGTTAGCGTCAAAGGCAACCTTGCAGCCGCTCTGCACATACAGATGAAATTCAACACCTATTTTCCCTAAAGGCAAACGCCGTTTGGGAGGAGTCGTCCCTTACATCCACCGAGTGGAAGCTTGTAGAGGTTCAGTGTCACAGAGAATTTCTTGTTGCAGTTGATCTTTGGTTTAATTTTGTCTTTTGAAAACAACAGGGTTTATTTTTTACTGCTGGTCTTCATAATCTATTTCATCTGTTGCTGAGGATCTGGTATCTGAGCTCTACAAAGTGTTTTACAGCCTTTTTTTTTTGCAAAAGGAATGCAGGCAAGTTCAAATTTCTCAAGTTTTTCTTCAGAAAACACAATTTTGTAACTGTTTTCATTACTAGAGAATCATTCCCCTGTGCTGCCTTTTCTCATTCGATTTTATTTCAGTAATTAAAAACGGCTCTCGAAATGAAACATGGATCTGCAAACCCCTGACCTGCTCTTCCCAGGAGACAGCTGGGAGCTCAGAGTGCAGAGGTCGTCAGCATCATTTTCGTATCGACCTATAAAGAACGTGCTCTGATTAACCTGGGTTATGTCTCGGTGATCCACAGATCTTTTTGGTCTAAAAGTTTCTTTCCCTTTGCAGCTTTGGATGGGTTAGTGTAACTTGCTAAACCAGACAGGCATCGTTTTCACCAGTGATGCTGCTCTTAAAACTTCATTCCCAGGGTTTCTGGCACAACCATTGTACAATTTGCTTTTTCCCAGCAAACATGCTCCACGGGCAGTAACGCCCCCCTTGGCACCTCTTCAATAAATTCTACTCACCTCTCCCAAAACAAACTCCAAGTCACTGAACTGCCTGTTTTCCCACAGCCTTCCATAATCCTCATGTAGAGTGCATTTAGGGTAACAAGAAAACTGAAAAAACAAAACCCCACAGAAGACAGAATTCACTTCAAGTGCCTACATCCAAAAGCACTGCAGTTACATAAATGATCGCTGCATTTTCTTAGTAACTCAACCTCGACGTAGGATAGAAAGTAGAAAATAACAACCAACGACACGTCAGGGCTTCCTCTACGGCGAGGGTCCTGAGAGCGCACACGGGGTTACGAGAAGAACTGAGTCTCATCACAATTTGCAGATTACAGGATTTGGTGGCTCAAATTAGGAGTCTCACCTGCTCTCGGGACTTGTTTGAGGGTCCCACGCAATAAAAATAAACCCGAGTGTAGAGGGGATCTGACCTGGTGTATTTTGAGATGGAAAATCTAACATTCCCGTAGTTCCCGTGGGGGCTGGCGCCCAAAAACTTCAGTACAAAATGCTCTGTCCCGGGAACCCTAAATCTGACAGCACACCAAAAGGAACCGTCAATTTGCAGCTAAACATCCTGGCAAATCCCCTCTGACACACTTTCCAATACGTTGTCAAAGTTGTCATGACCTCTGTTGGGGCTCTGGAAGGCGCTGGGGCACTCGGCCTCACCGAAATGCCCACCCAGAGAACATATCTCAAAAGACTTTCAAGACAGACATTTCTCTTTGGCAGCTGAATCTGAAACGCACAAGCTGCCCGCAGGAAGGGTGCGGAACAAAAGCCATCACAGCTCACGGAGAGCCACAGCAGAAACTCCGTCACGGCCGGGGACAGCGCGTCCGGGATTGAGCCAGGAGGGTTCACGCAGAATCGGTGCGGGTGTTTCTCAGGGAATTACCTGGAACCTGTACATTTCTCCACTCCTAATGTTATTGTCCACGGTGCCACCGAAGATGTACATAGCGTCTGAGATAACAGCTGCAGCGTGGAAGAGTCTCCCACTGGGTAACTGTGGAAAGAAAAGGACAAAATAGGTGAGGAAAAGAAAAGGATAAAACAGGTGAGGAAATAAATAAAAGCCTTTTTTTTTTTTCTCCCACAAAAAAGGCCCCGCAACAGATCAGCGGTGAGAAGGGAAAATCAGCGTAGTCTGAAGCGACACAATCACTTGCATCCTGAGATTGACGTTTGTTGTATTTTGGGATTGTTTCCGAGCGCGTCTGGAACATTCCTTCCAGTCCCATTTCAGAACACCCAATCATTGCACCTCCTGAGCAGAACGGTACGTGCACGGGGCTCCACATATCATCAGAGGCACAAAATACAAACTCAGGCTCAGCGCAGAGTTTTACAGAGAAAAATGAAACGCCCTTCTAGAAGTAAAGAGATTCTGCAAATGTGATGATTACACAGACTCGGAGCTTATTCCAAATACTGTCGGGAACTTGAAAAGTAAACGATCATCTCCCTCAGCAGGATATTGAACTCCAGGCTGGAAGCGCACGCCTTCCCCGCGGCCTGCTGGGGCTCGACCATCTGGCTGCTGAGCCCCTCCAGCAATGCCAGATTCCGCGCCGAAGCCCAACGTTGGAGACGTTCACAGGGCTGGCACCGCGGAGGCAAGGCTCCTTTCTCCGTCCCGCCGTGTCCGTGGAAAACACAGCCACCCCACCCTGCACAAAGCCCCAGCTATTTACAGGACTGAGGGGTCACAGACCTCCACGCGACACACGGTTCTCCTTGGAATTGCAAAGTCGGATGATTTTTGAAGCAGGAAGGAGTCACTGCAAGTCACAGCTGCCGTGACCCTCCTGCAGAGGACAGACCACACCATTTTTACCAGTAACACAAAAGGTATCTGATGAAATCAGCACATCTCGCCGAGTTCTCTCATATAAAGTTTTCAAGTGGTTTTAGCAGCTTGCCTTTTTTTTTAAGTTTGATGAGGCTTTTTTGTGTCTTCCAGAGAGCAAATCTCATTAAACCTTTGCCTACAAAATAAAAAGCCCTCTGGTGTTAGAAATCTTCTCTTGTATATATTTATAGACACCACTCAAGTAAACTCAGACACTAAACAAGATTATGTTTATCTGGAGAGACATATTTTCCAGGAAATCATGCTGACTGGCATTTTTCATTACCACTGACTTATCCCTTTTACCACAGCATCACACAACACTTTCATTTAGCTCGTTACTCACCAGACTTTCCACGACTTTTTCTTTTCTTCAGACTACAGCTTTTAAGGATACACTTCCCCCACGCAGCAACCAGGACCCGTTTGGTTCCCCCCCCTGCCCCCTTTCAGATCTGGTGACCTTAAAATGCATGTTTGCCTGTGCCAGTGTAAGGAGCCATCTAGACTCCTCTGGATAAACAAGGTACCTTCTGTCTCCGACGTACTTCATCGATAGGTTAGTAGAGAAACTTTAAACTGGGTGCTCATAAATAGGAAGATTAAGGAATAATATTGATCTGTTAATACACCCCTGCTGGGCCCCTTTCCAACAGAGGATGAGATTACTGTCAAATATAATCTACGGCCTCTATTCATTCTTAGTTGTAATCCCATTCAGTAAATAAGATGTACTGATTGAAAAAAGTCAAACATTTTATAGTAGTTTAAAAATACATTAGTGAGCTTTAACAACTCGACCTCCACCCTCATCCCAGAAGGTGAAGTTCCACCTTACACGGGCTGCTATTAGTTGTATTATAGCATCTTTCTTACCACTAACTCTCTAACCAACCCCCCCCAAAAGCCTTATTCTGTCAGAGATCAAATGCAGACCACTTGGTTTATATTTATTCAAGTCATTTTCCCTCTCTTTTTTAAAAATAAATAATACTTCAGCTTCATTTTTAATTGAACTATTTCTCCATTTTCTCTAGTATTTGCTTTTAAAAAGCAGCCGTTGCATTTTAACAACCACGGGGGTTTTCAATTAAAAAAAAACAACTTGCAGCACTGTAACAATTGGTGCCAGAAAGGAAACGTGAATCATCTGACTATTTAACCAACTAACACCACGCTTGCGAGACACATCACATTTAACTCGACCGATCTGTGAGGAACGTTGTAACAATGATTTCTAACTGGCAATGGTTGGTGCCAGAGCGGCCAAGGAAACGGCTTTGCCACTTACTGATAACTTAAGCAATCAAACAACTCTACTTTTAAATACAAATATCACATTTTTAAAGCGAATAGCATGAGAAATGTAGAATAGGGAAGGACAGCCCAGAAAAAGGAAGGCCACACACAGTTCATCAAAACACTGGGCAGCTGAGGGTTTCAGGGTATTTGTTTTGCTGAATCAGAAGAGCAGGATCCGAGCCAGCACAAAGCCTCAGATGGTGATGGCAACCCTGTGAGCAGTGGGGTACCGATGCCACCTTCAAGGAGAACAAGATCCTGCCCTCCCAGGACCAAGGCTTCAGCCAGAGAAAAACTCTGGTCCGATGCAAAGCAGGGGAGCTGGGTCCTCAAGAAGAAAATACTCGTTGCAAAAAGAGCTCGGGAGCATAAACAGCTGGAGAGACACAAACAGCTGGAGAGACATGCTGGGCTCCATGTTCCACATCCACCACCACCACCAGATGCCAAAAGCCTGCCCTATCTCAAATTTTTTGTTGGGAGACCTCCCAAGCTGCCAACTCCAGCTGAAGACACTCAACCCAGGCAGTCTGTAAGGAACAGATACGGAACAGTATCTATTTTGCTAGCCAGGGTGGTCAGAAATCCTCCCAGCATGGGACTCTGTGGAGGAAAAAGTCCACGGGGGAATCCACAAAAACAGAGGCACAAAACTCTGCCCTGTGTGCCAAATTCAGCCCTGGAGGGGTGGAGTTATGTGTCTGACTTCAGACAGCAGAGAGAACAGCCGCCATCACTCTGCTCCCTGACTGTGGACCTGTATTTCACAAAACACATGCTGGTGAGACCACATGGTTTGTCCTGCCTGAGGCTGAGATCGTTCAGGTGGCATATAACCCGCCAGAAGAAAGGACTCTGAGCCTCTGTTATACAGGTATTTATATACCCGTGTCTTCCTCACTACTGAGCAAAGTCTCGGCCCTTGGACTGGCACACACAGCCAAACCTGGTTTGACAAACCCCCAAGAAGGTCAGTTCACGCCAAGGTGGGAGAAGAATCACTGTCTATAAGAGCAAACCTGAAAGGTCAGTACCGAGCACTCCAGGGTTTCAGCCACTGGATGACAATCCCCTGTCAGAAAGCACAGAAACCCCGACTTTCACCAGACAATTGCTCCACTACAAATATCTGTGTAGGTAGAAAGAGGTACCCCAGGTTTCCTCCTGTTTGAGCTGTTTCTTCCTTGTGGCAATTTAAGCATTAGCTACATTAACTCTTGTCCTACCCACCACAGAATCACAGAATTATTGAGGCTGGAAAAGACCTCTGAGATCGGCAAGTCCAGCCTATGACCTATCACCACCACACTTGGCTAGACCGTGGCACTAAGCGCCACAGGAACACCAGAAACACAGAAAAGCGCTTCTTTCCCTCCTTTCCACAGTAACCGATTCTGCCTTCCAAAACACAGGCTTCACCTCGCGTCCTCCCTTCACTGGGCACCTCCAGCTCTTCCAGCTTTCCAGTGGGGTCACATTTGCTGACTGCTCTTAGAATCACAGAATGGTGGGGGTTGGAAGGGACCTCTGGAGATCATCGAGTCCAACCCCCCTGCCGACGGTCCACAGGTTTGTAGTCCATCCATCTGCACGAGTAAAGGATCGGTGCTAGCTGCAGTTTGTCAGAACTGCCTTAGACAAGCAGTGTAAGCTCACAGCGCTCGTTAGGAACTGCCCGTCCCAGAGGAGCACAGTCAGCGCGGGGCGAATGTGAATCGGAGCCTTTGTTTTGCAGCAGGACACATTTACCCTAATTCCTGTCTTTTAGAAGCACAGCCTAACCAATCATCCCACATCCTGCTTCTGACATAAGAATGTGCTGGTCATCCTCATTTTACAGTTGGCAAAGAGGCTCAAAGAAATTGCATTAATGTTCTGAGATCATAAAGGAAGACTACAGCCGACTGCGCACAGCACGTAGAGAGTCTGCAGGACAGCCTTCAGCTGCCTGCTCTGTCGGAAGTGCTGAGGTTACTCCGCCGCTTCTGCCTTCTAAGTCCAGCTGCTCGAGCTCTGAACGAAGTGAAGGTTTCTCCTCGAGAGCTGCCAAGGGATGAATGTGAACTTTCTGCTGTGAATCTGTCAGGGTGGTTTTGACAGTTTTCTTGTGATATCTTCCCGCCCTCTTTTCTCCCAGTGTTTCAGCACATCAAGTTTCAAAGCCCTGCTGGTAGTAAGTCCACTGTCCCTTTGCAGTCCCACAAAACTCCACATGGCTTGGCCATGTCCCGCGTTGCTGAAATTCAGCACTCTCTT
The DNA here is from genome assembly GCA_033439905.1 of Ceryle rudis. Classification (NCBI taxonomy): domain Eukaryota; kingdom Metazoa; phylum Chordata; class Aves; order Coraciiformes; family Cerylidae; genus Ceryle; species Ceryle rudis. The sequence continues at coordinate 25,107 of JAAGNO010007971.1, forward strand.
CCTGCTGCTTATTGCTTCACTTGAAGCTAAAATCTTTGGGGTGTCATCCATGTTGGTCTATCCTCTGATCCTCACCCACCAGCTCCCAACTAGCTTACCACTGACCTCAAGGTAGAGCTCCAGGCACTTCTCCACACGGAGCACAACCGCTTCTCACCTTCCCAGCCTGTCCGGTCATGTGAGTTATCTCACCAGGTCCAACAGGATCATAGTTCTGCAGATGTGCACCATCTTCTAATTCCTCCTGTCCTCTAAGCAGCATGTGCTTGTGTAGAGGTGGCTGAGATGGGCTGTTTTCCCAAGGGGAGAGCAAGAGCTTTCCCAACCCTGTCGTCCACCAGATGCTTCCTTTCACACCTTCACTTTTCTTCCCAACCCTTACGTGATGTCCCTGCCTTAGGGTAAATATTCCAGAGGGTGAGAATCGCACACAGAGCCATTACACCATGGAGCCAGCCCTGGGTTTGCTTAACAAAAACGGCAGACCAGCATACCTACTGGTAAGTCCTCCCGATGGAACAACAGCAGCTCCCTAAAACCAGCACTGCACAAACATAACTTGAGGCTGGCAGATGAGATAATCTGGGCAAAGCTCTACTTTCATTTCCAGTAACTGCCATTTCAGTAAGGCCTTCTGCTGGCGCAATCCAGATGGTCATGTGTGACTCCAGAGGGATTCACGGGGAGGCCTTCTCACTCCCAATGCACACGAGAATTCTGGAAACCACAGACCAAGATGCAATGCCAGTCGGAATGTATTTGTCAGCTCTACATCCTGTACTTGTCTCCCAATCAACATGATCTCCTTACTTTATTAGCAGTTCCTGACAAAAGGAGTTTTAGATTCAATCCTGACACCTCTGATGATTGGGGTTGGCACCCTCTCTGAGATACACGGCCCTGTTTCATCTGTTGAAGTGTTTTCTCTATTTAAGGTTAATGAGATTTACAATCCGAGGCTCTTTTCAAGCTGGAATCTTTCCTTTTAAAAGCAGATCTCATCAGTCACCTTTGCTTCCCTCAGTACACCCCCCTCCCTGCCAGCAGGATTCGAGCCATCGTTTTCAAAATTCAGGTATTTCAGAAGTCTGGGCTTGGGTTTTTTCGCATTTCTTGTGCTCACACTCAGTCTGTATCGTGTCTAGACGGCACAAATTGAGTTTGTCCTGGGATGCTCATCAGGGTTCTGATTTGACTTACAAAGCTGTGCATTAGTGTTGCTGTTTCTTGTGCTACAGCACTGAGCAATCATTCAAATAGTTGAGATTACAGCCCCGAGCATCACCTCTGGGGCTGATTTCGCAAACTTTAAAATGAACTTAGTTAAACCCCTGCAAGCACCTACACAAACGCATTGCTTTGCATTTTGACCTCACCAGGAACACAATCGGCTTCACTTGAAGTCCTTAATAACTGAAGTTGAATCAATGTAAAAGTAAAATGAAGTCAAATGAAGAGTTTCCATCCGGGGGCCAATACCAGTTTTCTAGATGAGATTTAGAACTCGCATGTGCAGAGTCAAGGCTTAAATGCTTCTCAGATGACAGTTTAAGTTGAAATAGCTCAAGATGAATTTCAAAGAGAGAAAAAAGAAGTGCAGGAGAAAAAGCATATAGAAGGCTGGGATTTATTTCTCTCTCCTGGAATGAATTTAATTTGCATTCTTGGAGTCCCTTTCACTTCCAGGTGTCTCTTTATTTACCTCGGTGTCTGCTGTAGGTGGCTCTTTAGCTGTTTTTATGCCGAAATCTAAAGCAAATACATCCCGGGATATTTTAAACCATGTTCTTCCAGGGGCAAGGAGGGAGCTGCTGCTGGGGCAGACACTCTCTCGGCCACTCCTGGTAGGACACCTGGTCACGAGATTTAAAACCAATAATGTAAAAGTATAGATGGGAGGCAGGAGAGACCGGACACAGAGCTGGGGTCCCCCTCTGCCTGAAGCTCCAAAAGAACGTGCCCATGTGTCCAGAACATCCACCATCAGTCCAGAGAAAGCACCACGGGCTTGTTTGGAGCCTATCACTGTCACTGAACAATTCAACACATCAGTCGGCTCGTTCCCTTCTCTTTCTCCAATGACAGAGGTACGAAGCGATTAAAGCCTTATGCGCTAATTGCTGTTTGCCTGCCCTGCCGCTCCCGTGGTTCCGCATGAGAAGCTGAGGGGTTTGTCTGGAAGAGGGCAGGTCACGAACAAAGATGGCAAAGAGTCAGGATCTGTCAGCCATTCCCACAGCCTGGGACAAGACTTCCCATGTTTTTGGCTTGATGAAAAACCGAGGCAGATGGATCACCACAAACTGACAACCTGTACTTTATGTCAAAGCTGGCTAACACATTTGGAAGACAAGGAAGTAAAACCTCTCCTAGGGCTGACAGGTTACAGCAGGGCGTGACGACAGGCAGCAGGCAGAGAGCTACAGCGTCACTCTGCCGGAGAACCGAGCGCTCCTCAGACTCAGCGGGCTCCAGACGCAGCTCCTCCTGCTGCTGTCAGGAGATCTGGGTCAGTTACAGAACCAGAACCTTCTCACAGAGCGATTCTCTTCCTGGCTGTGAAGAATGCATCAGCTGTGGGATTATGGCAGGCTGGGGCTGCTCGTGCTCTCTGCAGTGCTTACCTTCTCTCTCACATTCATTTCTCAAAGCATTTCTAACATGTTTTCAATGCTTTTTCAGGTGGAAATTTCAACGCTATGTGCAATACTAGGAAACAGCTAAAATAAAATCCACTGCAGTTGCTTCAAGGCTCTTCTTTCTCATCCTCTCAGCTTCTCAGAAGCCTCCTTCTATTTACAGAACAAGTTTATAATTGTGTAAATTTTAACTCTCCTCGCACTCACACGTGAGCGAGCAGATATGGAGGAACCTGGTTGTTACACTGAAGTCCAAGGCCAGTAAAGGTGCGCTCAGATCTCTTTCAGGATCTAGGAACACTGATGAGCCTCCCTATCCTCCAATACCACTAACAACCATAAGTCAAAATAAAATAAAAAGACTTAAAGCCATCAACAAACAAACCTGGTGAACCAACATAAGCTGAAAGGTAAAAAAAACCCCAAAAACCAAACCTGTTTGTCCTCTGAAACTGGAAGAAAACCATAAGCTCCAACAGGTCCCAGTGAGATGTCACTACCAGTAGCTGTTTACACTTAAGAGGTGTTTCTACACTATCATACCAGGCAACAGCATAAAACTCTAACAGATGGGCAGACAGAGCTTTGGATGTTTGTTAAGTTCAAGGAGGTTTAAGGATTTAAAACGTTTTCACAGGCCGGGTGTAGAAAATCTATGTGCTCTTCAGACAAAACTGGAACTGACTCATTTTAGTGTGAACTTCAAGACATACGGCTCTGCAAATGAACCAAAAAGGAGAAGGTAAATGCTGAAGGGCTCTACTACACCCTTCTGTAGCGAGTTACTCCTTTCAGATCATGGCAATGGACTCGTCCATCCTCGCTTACGAGGAAAACAAAGTGCTGTTTATAATTCACAAAGCACCTATTACTTTTACAAATCTGGCATGATATCAACCTAGCAACAGAGCCTGGGCAAAGGCTTCCCTCACCTCTAAGGTGGAGCATCCAGCTAATGGTGGGCCAGTCAATCGCATCTCCACGATGCGACCATGGTCGGACTGGATGATCTGAAAGGTCTTCTCCAATCTAGGAAATTCTGTGATTCCCTGTGATTCCATCCCGCGAAGGTTATGGAGCAAATCCTCCTGGGAGCTGCTTCCACCACATAAAGGTGACTGAGAAGAGTCAGCAAAGGTTTACCAAAGGTAATTTCTGCCTGCCTAACCTGGTAATCTCCTACAAATGCTCAATGGCTCCAGAGACTAGAGGAGGGCACTGCATTCTCAACAAGTCCATGGTCAATACCGATTCGACTGGAGCAGCTGAAATGCTGGAGGATCCTATTCAAAAGGACTTATCTAGGCTGGAAAAACAGGCTGAGGGGCACCTCATGAAGTTCTGCCCCTGAGACAGAGGAATTCCTTGCAATGACACAGGCTGGGGACTGGCTGTCTAGAAAATAGTTCTGTAGAAAACCAACCTGGGAGTCCAGGTGGACAACAGGCTGAACAGGATTCAGCAGCATTCTCCTGTAGGAAGGCCAACAGCACCCTCAGCTGTATCAGCAAGTGTGTAGCCAGCAGGCTGAGGGAAGGGATTTCTCCTCTATTCAGTATTTAAGATCACACCTGAAGTACTCTGCCCAGTTTGGGACTCCCCAGTACAAGAAAGGTATTGACCTACATAAACAAGTCCAGCGAAGGACCTCCAGGGTGATCAGGAGCTGAAGAATACCATGCACAAGGGAAGAAAAGACAAAGTCTGCCACTACCTACAGAGCCACTCTTCTGAGAGGTGCCCAGTGGAAAGACCAGAGGCAACAGACTCAAGTTAGAGCACGGGACATTCTTTCTCGGTTTGAGAGGAAGATGTCTCTATCATGATGGTGGACAAACACTGGGTCAGAAGCCAGGACAGGCCGTTGGATCTCCACCCTTAGAAATGCACAGAAATGGACTGGACAGGGTCCTGAGCAACCTGCCCTGACCAGACCTGCTTTCAGCACAAGGTTAGACTCAAAACCTCTGGAGGTCCCTTCTGATCTACCTGCTTCTGTGAGTCTAAGACTTCCTCCTGTTCTTCAGGTCTGGAAGCCCAGCTTAGCTCTTGGTACAATGGAAACTTAATTTATGTCTAAGATGAAAGTTTAGTCTTTCCTTTTCCCCTCTTATTTTCTTGATTGTACCATACAAGAAAACAGGGCATTAAAACTCCACCACAGATAGCTGGAAAGGACCTTATCAAAGGCTATTTCCATTCCTCTGCCCCAACCAGGATCAACAATTCATTCCTGAGAAAGGTTCATTAACCTGCAGAGGTGAAGAATTCTCAAGGCTTCTCATAAAATCTTCAACACCGTGTTCATGTTAGCAAGTCAAAGATACTTGTCTGCAGTGTGTTTATTGAGATCGAGACCGGTTCTTCTAGAGATTCAGCAGTTCTGGCTAGGGTAGGTAACAGGGGATGGGGCAGTGGACATCATTTGATGGTCGGCTCGACACGGAAGATGAGATGATTCCATCTGACATGGACTGGAGAATGCAGCGCGGGAGAAGAGGGGTTAATTCTTTCACAGTGACATTCAAAAGTCTGTTGTTATCGCTGCAAAAGCCAGAATGTGAGACCATCTGTAATTTATTTACAGCTGTAATAACAGTAAACACTCTTCTCTTTAAAATCATTTTCACGTAGCAGTTGCAAATTTAAAGAGTAGTGTGAATGTCTAATTGAGCAGAGAGGATTAGGCACGGTTTAAAGAGTAGGTGTTGCAAACCCAGTGGACCTCTCTCACAAGAGCATCCGCTGAACTCTACCAACAGGTCACAAAAATCAAGCGACCAACAATTCGCTTCTTTCTGGCACCGTGCTGCGCATTCAAAAACCAAATTACCATAAGATGGGGTATTTGGGATCTTAATTTGACTTCCCGCACAAAGCGGCCTACGCCACTTCCTGAGGCACTCCTGAAACCGAGCTTTTCTTTTAGGAAAAGTTGCTTTTTAGAGAATACCAAATCTCGGATTAGACACGGGGAATAATCTACCAAAAAAGCTCTGGTGACATGTTCCAGTGAATCGCTACCCTCATACCTGGCGATCTGTAAACTTTTATTGCCTTTTGTTTTTCGGTCTGAGTATTTCCAGCTTCAACTTCAAGCCGCTGGATCTTGCTTCATCCTTTACCAATAGATTAAAAAGCCTCTGCTCCCCAGGTAAGGCAGGGAAGGGCTGATTTCCTAAACCTCTCCTACACTTCACAGCTGGTCACTGTTCCCCAGTCTTCCATTATTTTCAGATTTCTTCTCTAACCTTCCTCATCTGTGAACACAAGAGGGTGATGCATTGCACAGGAAGATCTACCTAATGAATGCATTTCTGTGACTAAATGACAGCACGCTGGGTCAGCTTCTGAAGCCCAGAATATCAGCAGCACCTCCAGCCATCTGACACCACAGGGAGCTTGTCTCAGCTGACCTTTTTAAGTCACTGTTTCCAGAGATACTGTAAGGGCACCCTGTTCTCGGGTGCCCTTACTTTGCGCACATACTGAAACACCTATTTCTGTGCCCACCTTAGGAAGAAATCCAAATGACTCCGAGTGGATTGTTCTTTTAATCATTAACTGGCAAAACCCTGGAGAAAGACCGGGGAAAAGCTGTGATTTTCTGTTTTCTTTTAAGGTCACCAACAAGTTTATCACAATGCAACAAGCAGCAGCCCTTCGAGGGCCTAAGCAGAGTGACAGCAACTCATTCAAAACTGCATTTCTTATCTTTCGGTTATTCAGCTTCATACCCATTTCATGTGAGTCATGTTAATACTGTAGTGTTGCAACTTCTTGCTGGTGGGTGAGCTACAGAAATATGTTCCTTCTGCGTAACATCCACATACGCCTGCAGTTTGAGTTCTCTGGGAGCATCCTGTAAAAGCCTGGAACAAACATCCCTCGGAAAGGGTAGGAACGTAGACTGGACAAACAGGAATCGAGCTGCGCAACGATCTTAACTACAGTGCTCTGAGGATCGGGATTTTATGAATAGTGACATTTTCAGGATGTCTCTCCAGCTTACCGAGCACACACTTGGAAAGGTCATCGATATGAAGATCCTGGATTTTTAACAAACTATTTTCCAAAAAAGATTCCAGTCCGAACACTGCATGTTATTTACAAATATAAAAATAATCGGCCTTCTCTTTGGACTGTGAAATGCTAAATTTCATCTCTCCTAGCAGAACATGATACCCTGACAGCTACGCTCACCACATCTGAAGGCAGATCTTGTTAGGGGCCTCACTGCAGGAATTCAGGGGGTTGTTCACATAATAACATGTTTCTTTTGCCTGAAGATACCTCAGCGGGTGTAACTGATCTCTGCACGGGGAGACTGCAGCAGACTCATCCACAGCACGATGAGTAAGTCCTTTTAATCTTTCTCAGCTTCCCACAAACCACGTCACGGTAATCCATCTGAAAAACTCCAGAACTGTGCCTCAGAGTCGGGCAGAGAAGGTTACCAACACATTAACCTCCCTTTTTGCTTATTAAAAGAAAAATTAAGAGCTTTGAGAGTCAGAAATCTTTATTGCTCTTGGCTTCGAAAGGTCTAATTGTGAGATGAAAATACTTCACGGGCCATGCTTTAGAGAGTTCTCTGGTAACTTCAGGAAAGACCAGCTGCTCTCTGGTACCCACGGTCCCCGGGGAGATGAGGGTAACTCTCCTGGTGACCGGGGAGCAATCCACAGACATCTAACTACCCCACACACTGACCTGCTTTGAGCATTGTCAGGAAGGAGAATTTTCCTCCTCTTCCTATGACACTTTGTCCTCTACGAGGCAGTGGCTGTTTCCAAACACCCCTTTTGATTCTGTGGGAGTGTGGCCACAAATGGGCGTGCGTCCCTCCCGGACCTCGAGCTCCTCCGCTGCTCCCTGCAAAACCCTCCTCTGCTGTGGCACAAACCACAGCTGCTGCGTGCACGTGTCTGTCTGTCTGTCTGTCTGTCTGCAGGGGAGAAACTGTGCAAGAGGGGGCACTGTCCCTCTTACTGCCTCCTGATTCTTTTATGCTGTTCCAACCTTCTTCAGAAGGCCAAGAATATTTTGAGTTCAAGAGGAAAATGCGAGGCCAACACAAAATCTTCTTAAAGTATTCTTTCAATCCTTTGAGAGCCCTGTATAAAGGAAACCCAGTGCCTCGGGAAGCCTGGGCAGGGAGGCACAGACTCACGGATGATGTTCCTCTGGCTGCCTTAGGAAAGTAGAACCCCCAGCTGTGAAGATCACCTAACAGTAAAGATGGGGACTGGCCCCCTGTGCTCTGTACAATATACACATTCACATAGCACAGCATCAGTGCGAAGGTACAAGGAGCTATGGGCTGCAACTGTGCAGATCAGAAAGCGGGTCTTGATACTCATTTTGGAAACATCCTCAAACCATTAAATAGGAGTTGCTGGTGTATTTCTGAAGTCCCTGTTCACTGGAGTTTTCCCCTCTTCTACTTATGAAGCCATTCCCATCCTCGATGTCACAGCGAGGCGCTGTCAGCAATTCGAGACCGGGGCAGGGAACTAGAACAGGTCCTCTGCCATTGGTCGGAAAAGTCCAAATCCCTGCCTGGATCGCTGAAAAGCTCCTCACAGTTGGCTTAGTCTCAGTTCAGAGGAGAAAGACTGGAATGGCAGCAGTCACTCTCCTTCAGCGTGAGGGTAAGAAATCTCTTTTCCAAAGCACTGTAAAAATCACTACTGAATTGACAGCCGGAATTGGATTCTGGAGGTTTACCCCCTCGGTGCTAAATGTCCAAAAGAAGAAAGAATTAAGAAGTGCACAGATGATGGTAAGCGTGAGGGTTAACCTACCTACAGCGCCGTTAAGCCAAGCTGCAGCGTTTCTAAGATGATAGAACGCGATACAGAAGAACGCACGAAGAACATCTGCTACACAATCCACCCATCAGAGAAGGGCAAACCCCACCAACTCTATCAAAAGCCAAGACAGATTGTTCTGCTGCACGGTAACAGAGGTCACCGTCGCTTCAGACACACGCAGTGCTGAGACAGCACTGCGCTCGTCGCTTTCTACTCGGTTTTAACTTAATGCAGTGATTTTGTTCACGGATATGGATAAGAGAGGAAATTTCAAGTTCAGAGGGATCTGGTATTAACAGACTCTTTGCCAAACGCTCATAGAAACTTCAGGACAATTCTGAGAAACTATCGCCTTACCACTCCAGGACACACAAAATGATTTACTTAAAATGCCAGCAGTCCCTGGTCCCCTGCAGTTAGTCAGTATTTAAAGAAAATTCGTTATCGTGTGTTTCAGTGGTGCTTCAATTTCACTTCCTGCTTCCGGGAAATCACTCTCTAGGTGCCCTAACTCTGAAAGAAATCTCAAAACACAACAGCGTTTTACCTCACTGGCTGGGCTGGGCTGGATCACTTCCCAGACCAACAGACACAGGGATCGCAGACAGCCCAAGAGAAGAGCTCTGACGTATGAAATTTAGCAGGGGACAAGCCAGGTGATAACGCTGGTTTACAGCGCTGTCACCGTTTTGCTCTTGAAAGCAACAAGCAATCGTGTCACCAAGAACCAGTGACCGAGGACGCGTCCAGTGGCCATGCTGGCAGGAACAGAACGGGATCCACATTCCTGAAGGCAGCTGTTACCTCTACACAACTGGAGACGTAGCTTTATTATTTTCACGTGAAAATAAATCAGCTTTGTAAAGCATAAAATAGGCTCCCACAAAAGACTTCGGTCCAATAATTTTTCAAACCGAGGCCCCGCGCGTTGCCGGTTTCAGAGCGGTGCGTAAATTCTTTTTCCCCACTCAACAGATGCTGAGTTCTGTGTCTTTGCAAACAAACCAAACCACAGCGCGACAGCCAAGGACTCGAGCACCTCTGTCAGACCAAGTCTGGCAAAGTTAGAAATGCTGCATTTGATCCCAGTTCATGTATTATTCACCGCCTTAAAGCAGAACCTTAATCCCTGCAGGTCGCTGCGCAGCGCACAAACATCAAGCATCTCTTCCCCGCAGAGCAGCTACACCTACCAGTCAATCAGCTGAAGGATTTTAAGGTGCCTTAATCTATGAGAACGAACGAACGCAGCCGACGTATCCATTCCAAATCCAGGAAATACAAGTATTAGTACAGGCTTCAAGAAACTTACTCTTCTGTGCATTCCGGGAATGATCAGAGGCCACCGAAACCACATCGACTGAAATGTGAACTGAGACCATGCAAACCCTCAGCCCTTCGATGTGAAACACCGGGTTAGCCCAGAGACAGTCTCTAGGAGCGGGCTACGAAAAATAAATTGACGTTTTTTATCACACAACCACTGCATTGTAATGAGTAGCCCAAAATATTGATATGTTCATCAACTTTTTTTCTTCCTTTTTTCTCATCTGGGGGGTTTCCTTGGCCCTGGGTGGTCTATTGACTTCTTACATTCCTGGAAAGAGCCGACGGGTTTTAAGTTGGTTTTTAACCAGTGTGGTTCAATATATAACAGTGATGTGGTTTTTAATATATCTTATTAATGCAAATATGGACAAAAAAAGCCATTTCTGAGCCTCCCCTTTGACTCTTTATTATTTTACAGTCTTACCTTTATAAGCAAACACTTTACACTGGGCCTGACAGGAGAACGCTGCTCTGTAAAACCCCGGAAGGTGTAAGATTTTATGCACACTGGCATTATTGGAGTGAAACAATCAAACCTTGTCTAGTTCTGAATTCTGCTTCATCAGCATCACAAAGCCAACCACACAACCACTGGTCCACACACCGAATCCGTTCGGGATCTTTGTCAGATAAAGACTGACTCATGCTCTCAATCACAAGAGCTGACGGCATTTCTTTCAACAGAAGCAAATTTTTAAATGTCTATTTTTTTAAAGACTGCTGCTCGTGGCATTTCAGCTGCTTAGCCATTGGTGGGAAGCAGCTATCCCTGTTTAACTAAAAGACAACGTCCTTCTTAAAACCACATCCAGAGCCTGACGGCAAAACTGGGTCAAAAAAAGATGGGAGCACAGAAGAAAAACCCACGAGCTGGGCGGTTTACCTCGCTGTCTGGGCTGGGCTGGATCACTTCCCAGGTCTGCGAGTCCACGTCGTAGCAGTGCAGCTCATTGGGCAGCGTGTTATCTGCAGCACCACCGAAGACGTAGAGGTGCCGGTCGAAGGCAACCATGGTGTGGCCGTATCTTCGCTGCGGAGGAGGAGGGGAGCCTCGGAGTAAGTGCTCGGTAGGAATCCGTGTCCAGCTGAGACATCAAACAGGAAATGGTGTATTTTTGTTAAAATTCTTTTCTGCAAAGTAAGTTTCCTAACTCTCAGCTTGTAGGAATAGAGGAGTTCTATTGCAGTCCTTACTGACCCTGCAGGAGCACAGACGACTAATCCTGCGCATTTCTGAGCGTTGCAAAACTCCAAACTGAAAACGTGATAAAGGCAACCGGGTTCCATAACCCAGCTGAACTCTGTAAACCTCAGCAGCCCAAAGACCACAGCCTGGGAAGGCACCAGTGGTCTGTGATCACACATTTCAGCAGCTAACTCCACTACGTACAGGGCACCATTCCGCTACCGCGTCCCATCTGGGGAAGTCATCGCCTACTCACTACGATTTGGGCCAAGGTCTGGGGGCCGTCGCTGTTGTTTCAGTTGTGGTTCCACTTCAGCCCGTAACCAGACAGACCAGGCTGGCAGAACAGACCGGTGCATCTGTACTGCCACTTTCTGGTGGTTTTACCCCGTCAGAGGGGCCACGTGTTCAGACACTGAGCAAGTCACAAGAAATGGCTCAAACTGACTACTCAAGATTTTTAAAATACTATCCCTTCGACATCACCCAGTGATTTTACCATAAGCTGATACTTCACAGGACCTCGCTCTGGTTTTAATTAGCTACTCATGTAACAACTTTTAAGAGGGCAGTATTTGGCATCTGAATTCTGAATACCCTAGGATTCATACTTACTGTTTAAAGTGAATCTACCAAACTTTCTGTTCATCTGATGAAAAAGACCAATCTCATGCACATGGCAAATGACGAAGTCTCATTGAAAGAGTCCGTATTTTATCACGTGCATTCTTCTCCGTCATGAGATGGAGTCTTCTTCCTCACTAACCTTAAGTATGTGCATTTCTAAACTCCAGTAGTCAAGGATTATGTGGATTTTGTGCGACTTAACTGTCTACACTTACATCTTTTCCTTGAATTCAAACTGAAAGAGATTATTGGTAATCTTTGCTCCACTCTGGCCAGAGAAAACAAACATCTTGTCTTTGCAAACAGCCACGGGAAAATTACAGCACGAAGGAGGAATTTCACCACTTTGCTCAATCTGAAAGATAACAACAGTCAGAATTAGAAAGGCACTATTGCCGTGCACGGCCGCGCCCGCCGAGCGTGCTGCGGGACCACGCGGTACGTGGGCAGACAGACAGACAGACCACATGGCAGCGATGTCTGCAGACAACCAAGCCCCTATAAATCTGTGACAGGTAATCAACTAATGCTCTGCTTACACGTCTGCACAGACTAATTTTACCACGGATAAAAAGGGTGGGAGGCCACAGTTGTAAAGCCCCTGATACTCTAAGGATCAGAACTCTGATCTTGATCACCAGCCGGCAAAGCTCCCAGACTCTGGCAGTGGTTGAAATGAGAATTGCAGTCCCTTTTCACAGGGGCCACAGCACAGAATCACAGAATGGCACGGGTTAAAAGGGACCTTGAAAGGTCATCCTGTCCAACCCCCCTGCCAGAGCAGGATCCCCTCGATCAGGTCCCACAGGGACAGATCCAGGTGGGGTTTGAAGGGTTCCAGGGCAGGAGGCTCCACAGCCTCCCTGGGCAGCCTCTTCCAGTTCTGTCACCCTCACCCTGAAAAAGTTTCTCCTGATGTTCCCATGGACCCTCCCATGTTCCAGCTTGGACCTGTTGCCCCTTGTCCTATCATGGGATGTCAGTGAGCAGAGCCTGGCTCCATCCTCCTGACCCTCACCCTGTACATCTTCATAACCATGAATGAGGTCACCCCTCAGTCTCCTCTGCTCCAAGCTCAAGAGCCCCGGCTCCCT
>JAAGNO010007972.1:0-13047 GCA_033439905.1 Ceryle rudis
CTGCCGTTTGATCTCGCTGCCTCCTGAGCCAGCGTGGCTGGCGCCAGCGCATCCCAGCTGCCTGCCCGTGCCCTGGCAGGCCCCGTGAGGGTTGCTTCGATGTATTGATCAGTGTCTATGTGCAGCCCAGAGCTCACTGCCTGGCCGGGGGCAGCACGATGAATGAGCCAGCGTAGGTCTGGTGGGGCTGGCCAGCTCCATATGGGCCCTGCTGGGGCATTTTCAGCTGCTGGGGCAAGGGCAGGTCTAAGTGTGGGCTGCACGTCGTCACCGGCCCTGCCCGTACCTGGCCTTGCCTGTCACCTTGGCCACAGAGGTGGCTGGTGGCATTGCTGGGATGCACCAACCTCTTTCCTCAGCTATGAACTGCTCAAGGTTGTCGCTGGGTGCAGGAGTTTAAAGCACCCCCTGCACTGTTTGCTCCACGCTGGAGGCAGAGGTGCAGCCACGGCTCCAGCACGGGCTGCATTCACATCCTCAGGACCAGGCTTATGTCCCCCAGGACTGGGGTGAGCCCCGAGGCTGCCCTCAGCCTGCTTCTCTTCCTGCAGGATCCGTCCCCAGCTGTCCAAAGAGAAAATAGAGGGATGTCACATCTGCACCTCAGTGACACCTGGCGAGCCCCAGGTGCTGCTGGGAAAGGACAAGGCCTTCACCTATGACTTTGTCTTTGACCTGGACACATGGCAGGAGCAGATCTATACAACGTGTGTGGGCAAGCTCATCGAAGGCTGCTTTGAGGGCTACAATGCCACTGTGCTGGCCTATGGCCAGGTACGTGCTGGGCTTGGCACGGGCATGGGGCTTCCCTGCAGCGCTGGGTGCTGAGGTGGCACATGTAGGGGTTAGGGACAGTGGGGGGGTGTATAAGCTGCTGGGTGCGGCGGGGACAGCGACTCGTCCCTGGGTTGGATGAGGGCGTGGGTGGGAGGAGAGGGAGGCAGGGCTGGGGTGGGAGCTGGGGTGAGGATCAGAGGGGCTCAGCAGAGGTGTTTGGGGAGCTGGAGGTGGCAGAGGGAGGTGTGGGGTGCAGCAGGTGGGGCTGAGCCTGGGAGGGCCAACTTCCCCCTCCCTGCCTCTTCACAGACTGGTGCAGGAAAGACCTACACCATGGGCACCGGCTTTGACATGAACATCTCTGAGGATGAGCAGGGCATCATCCCGCGGGCCATCGGCCACCTCTTCAGCGGCATCGAGGAGCGCAAGCGGGCGGCGCAGAGTCAGGGCATGGCAGCGCCCGAGTTCAAAGTCAGCGCCCAGTTCCTGGAGGTGGGTGACAGCAGGTCTGGGTGACACTGTGGCCCTGCCCTGTCCTTCTCTGAGCTCCAGTGCTCTGGGCCCCTTAGGTCCTTTATCCTGGCTTCTCCCTGGCTGTGCTGGACCCTACCGCAGGCGCGTGGCCAGGGACACATGGCAGGGCAGAGGAGACTCAAAGCACCTGCATGTTGTTGAATGGCCACAAACTGAGATGGCACTTCCGTGGCTGGAGGGAGCTTGCCCCATAGGGTAGGGGCTTGTGCTTTGGGTTTGCTTACTCCTGTTTGAGGTTGAGGTGAGTGGCGTACCTGCTCCCCTGGGTCCAGACCAGCATTCCCAGTGAAACAAGGAGGGGAAAAAGTGCCATTCTCAAGGAAAGGCTGTGTTCTTTCCCATGTCCTTTGCTGCATCTTTGACCTTGAGAATGCTTCATTGCATCCTCTCCCGCCTCTGCTTTAGCCTCTCTATTTCAAAAGCCTCTTCTATTAACTGTTTCTTTCCCTGGAGAAGTTTGTCCCAGAAAGCCTGTGGACCTTGTGTGTCTGCAGCAGTTTCCCCGGGGGCTGGTCCTGGGGTGAAAGTGAAAAGAAGTTCAAGATGGAAACTGGTTTAAGGCCCTGGTGTGCAAACAAAGGGTGGTGTTGAGTGAAGCTGAGCTCCTGAACAACCTTCATCTGGTTGGTGTCCCAATCTGAGGCGCAGCCCGGAGGAGACCGGCAGGTAGAGGGAGAGGGCCCATGCTGTGATCTTGCCTCTGCATGGCTTTGGTGGCCATCACATCTGGGTTTCTCCAGATGTAGATGGCCTGGAGAGGAGAAGCAACTGCCAAAGTCACCTTCTAGCTTGGAGGGCTGACATCCTTGCCACAGGAGTCCTTCCCAATCAGCTTTCCATCTGCAGAGCCCTTGTTGGCTCCCATGGTGCTGTTGTGTCCAACCACATCCGTCCCTCCCCACCGCTTGGCCTGTCTGAGCTCCCGGCTGCCTTCCCACACATCCTTGGCTTCGTGGGCACACACTCCGGGGGACCTAATGGGCTGGGTTGGAAATGGGGAGGATTTTCTGCCTGTTCTGAAGTCCTGCTGGGGGACGAACCTTCTCACGTTTTCTCCCTGCTAGAGAGTCCCCGAACCCTGCTGGGGCTGGGACACGGTCCTGCCTTCCCTGGGTATAGGGTTGGGTACCGGCCTTCAGCCAAATGCCTGTCCCCTCACCCTATGTGACACACTTTCCCTTCCCTCTCACCCCCGCCCATATCTGCTCTCTAGGAAATCCTCTGCTCTCCAGCTGTAGTTGCCCTTGCCTGTTTCTCCCGCTCAGTTTGTGATGACCCGACACTGCCCTAAGGAGCTGGGTGGCCTGTCTGCTGGGGTTGGAACACGTGAAGGATGAACACTGGGGAGGGGATCCCTGTGCTGCCTCTGTCCCAGGCCATCCTAGGAAGCATCTCTGCAGACCAAGAGGTCCAGTGCAACCCCAGGGGCACCTGGGAGTGGTGGTGGAGCAGCAGCTCTGCAGGGGGTCACAGCAGCTGCCCTGGGGATTTCCTGTAGCCTTTCTCTCTCTTCACCACCTCTGACGTCTGGTGGTTTTGGCTTTCAAAACAGCCTCAGAGATGCTTATCCAGTGGCTGTGGTGGAGGATGGGAACAAGATTTCCTCTGCTGTGTTTCAAAGCAGGTCATGGTTGCACTTCCCAGGTCAGTCATGCCCAGTGTTGGGGGGGGGGGAGGCATCTGCCAGCTGGGGTGGGCTTGAAAGGTTTCCAAGGGCCCTGTTGTGTGTGGGGAGAGTAAAAAGGTAAAAACCTTTTGCCTTATCGCCTGGTGACCAAGGCCGTTGGAGCCTGTCAAGCGCTTTGCCCACTGGTCTGCCATGGACATCAAACAGGAGCTTTTGGGCTGCTGCACCAAGGCCTGTCCCACAGTCACCCTTATCCAGGCTACTTCTGGCAATAATGAGTCTCCTGTGCCAGCATGGGCACGTGGCTTCATCAAACATGGGTCACCACCCCTGCTGCCCTGGCAGTGGTGCAGGATTTGGCCCTGCTGATCCCTGTCCTGTGACTCTCCTGGGAGCAGGTGGTGGGTTTTAAACCCTTGGGGAGTCTGTTTGCACCTGGGGTAGGCAGGGACAGATTAGTCTGATCCACTCTGCTGGCCAGGATCCTGTGGTCCTCGGGTGACCCTGCTCTCTGCACTGGTGCAGGAAGGTGATGTGTGCCGTTGAGTAGTGGAGGGAGGGGGACAGGCAGGAAGGATGTCCCTCCATCCCAGGGTGAGAGAGGATGCTGCAGGGTCAAGATATGGATGAGTGCATCTTGTGTCAGCTCTGGGTCATCAGGGTTTTCCTTGCTTGTCCAGAACTCCCTGGTCCCTCTTGTCACTTTTCCACATGGCAGAGGTGACCTCAGGGAGTTGTGGTGGGAGAAGGGCTCTGCTGGCTCGCCTGGCTGGGGCTTCCTGATTGAACAGAGAAGGCTGGGGGGACACATAGCTCCTGTGTGTCCACTCAGCCTCTGGGGACAGTGCTCTTAAAGTGTCCTGGTTCCCACACAGCCTGTTGTGTGGGCTGGTCTCAGGCCAGGCTGGGCAGCTGGACCCAACTCAATCAGCATCTCAGAGCTTCCCAAGGCAGACAGGTGCCTGTGTGCACCCCACCCCCATGCCCCGCTGGGGGTCCTGCCCTAGCTGGGTACCCACGCAGCCAGCTCCGAGCTTGCCTCTGCATCATCTCTGCACGCACGTGCTTGTGTGTCCTCCTACGCTTGCATGCGCGCCAGCGCTCCTGGTCAGCCACGCCTGAGCACACGTGCACATGCGTGAGCACATGTGCACCCCCGGGCTGTGCCGTCTGTCCTCTGGCCTTCAGAACACAGCAGCAGGATGTCAGGGGCCACGTGCTGCCAGTCCCGCTGTGCTGGGCTCCGGCAGCCTCCTGCTTACTACAACTCATCCCACGCCTGCTTCCACCCTACTCAGCTCTACAACGAGGAGATCCTGGACCTTTTTGACAGCACCCGCGACCCTGACGCACGGCACCGTAAATCCAACATCAAAATCCATGAGGATGCCAGCGGGAGCATCTACACCACGGGGGTCACGTCACGCCTCATCAGCTCACAAGATGAGGTGGGTGTGGGATGGGGCAGACACGGCGGAGGGATGGCAGCTGGGTGCCCACCAACCAGGGGTGTGCTCCATGAGGACAGCCAGGCCCGGGGCAGGTCTCACTCAAGATGGGACAGAGCAGCCTCCAGTCGATGCAGGGAGAGGTTGGTGTGCCCTTTGGGTTGCACCAGGTTGCTGTCCTGACTCCCTAGAAGGCTGCTTCAAGGTTTTGTTCTTCCCTGCCCTGTGTCGTTGTAGCTGATCCAGTGCTTAAAGCAGGGGGCTCTTTCCCGCACCACCGCCAGCACCCAGATGAATGTGCAGAGCTCCCGGTCCCACGCCATCTTCACCATTCACCTGTGCCAGATGAGAGTGTGCACCCGCCCAGAGCTGGTGAGATGAGCATCTGCCTCATGGCTGGGCTGTTCCTGGTCTGATACCCAGGCAATGTGTGGGGGTCTCTTGGACAGGGGAGAGTGTTTGAAGTCCTGCAAAGAGAGGCAGCACTTTGTCTTCTTTCCAGTCATAGTCACTGTTAGCATTTAACAGGAGCTCAGGCCTGCCCTGGAGCAGTCCCATCCAAGGCAGGAATGGTCTGGCCCAAAGGATGGCCCAGAGCAAGCTGCCTCTGGGATCCTCTTCCTCATCCTTGAGGGGCTGGATGTGAAGGGTGAATTCTCAGGCTTTTGCTAATGTCTGAGTGCAGCCAAGGGAGCTCTTGCCCACTCTGGGTCCATGGTGTTGACCACCTCCATCTGTGCCTAGCCGCAGGTGAATGGGGAGGTGACCGGCCTTCTGGATGGAGCCCAGCCCACCACTGAGTATGAGACCCTCACGGCCAAGTTTCACTTCGTAGACCTGGCTGGCTCAGAGAGGCTGAAGCGAACGGGTGCTACTGGAGAGAGAGCAAAGGAAGGCATCTCCATCAACTGTGGGCTGGTACGGCCCTGGGCACCGGCATGCAAAGGGAGGGGGAAGGCAGAGTCTGCCTGGGGGAGTCTGGGACACCTCTGGGTCCTGCTTGGAGCTGCTCTGGCCTGTTGGGGTTACTGCTGTCTCTGCTGGAGTTTATGATACCTGGCCCTGTAGGCAGGAATATGCACAATCCAAAATACCAGCGGTGAGGGCACAGCCTTGCTGCTGAGGGCAGGACGACAGGGAGGGGAACAGCTGGGCACAAGGGTGTCCCTGGATGCATGTGGGAGAGAGGCACGGCCCGGGGGAGGGGGGCAGATGCTGAGATTGGCAGGCGAAGCCCCACGCCTCCACCTCTACACCCCAGACCAATGCCACAGCACGTGTCCCAGGCCGGACGTACTGGCTACGTGACAATTGAACTCTCAGCAGGGGCTGAATTGCTGGGGGGGTGTTTCCTCTGTGTTGGTAGCTGGCCTTGGGGAACGTCATCAGTGCCCTCGGAGACCAAAGCAAGAAAGTTGTCCATGTGCCCTACCGCGACTCCAAGCTCACTCGCCTGCTGCAGGATTCCCTTGGGGGCAACAGGTAAGGGGGTCCCAAACTGGGGCTAAGCCCTGGGAGACAACTGTAGGGACTGTTCCCCTGCAAATATGGCCAAGGGTCAGTGGAGCCCTGCAGGAGCTATTTCAGGACTCAAATGCCTCACAGGGAGGGGATGGCCCTGGCAGGCAGTGCCTGACTCTGCAGATGTGAAGACCTTGGCTCCTCATGAGTTCCAGGCACAATTAGCCATCTAAGGCAGAATTAGCTGGTGCAAAACACTGCAGAGCCCTCGAGATCTGAGAGTTGGCAGGTGGTGTTGCCCTGCATGGGATGGATTGAATTCCTCGCCTGCTTTGGGCATACTTCTCCGAAGAGCACACCCTTCCCCTGCAGTCTTGGCGTGTGTGGGCTGGCTGGTGGAAGTTGGCTTTGCTCAGTGCTCTGTGATGTGTTGCTCGTGGGGTCTTACTGGTGCTCTGGCTCTGGGAGCGACTGAACCCAGTTTATACCTTAGTTATAAAACACAGAAGGGCTTAGGATGGGTGTCTAGGGGCACGTGGCCTGTGCTGGGTCCCAGGTTTCCAGGTACTGAGTTGGCGCAGGGTGAGGGAGACTGTCCTTTCACCCTGACCTTCATCTCCCCAAGCCAAACCATCATGATCGCCTGTGTGAGTCCATCTGACCGGGACTTCATGGAGACCCTCAACACTCTCAAGTACGCCAACCGGGCTCGCAACATTAAGAACAAGGTGGTGGTGAACCAGGACAAGACGAGTCAGCAGATCAGTGCCCTGCGGGCCGAGATTGCCCGTCTGCAGATGGAGCTGATGGAGTACAAGGCGGTGAGTGGCCGAGCAAGCCCCCAGAGCTGGGATGGAGGCAGGAGCAGAAAGCTTCCTCCTCGTGTTTGAACTGGGGTAGTTTTGGCAGGAAAGACCCTCCTGCCAACCACCCTCTGCCCCTATTGATAGGCTAATTGCTAGGAGAGGTCAGGAGGCTTAACAACCAAGGGTTCAGCTCCTGCCCTGCCACAGACAGGACCTTGGGCAACTCTCTTTGGGATGCTGAGGCAGGGAGAAGCCTTAAAGCATCTCTCACACTCTGCCTGTTGAGCTCAGGCCTCCCTGGTCCTTAGATTTGTCCCTGCCCCTGCTTTGATGGCTGAGGCTGCCCCCCGGGATGCAGTGGTGGGCCCCCATGTCCTAGATCTCCCTGCCCTCAGGGAGCCCCCTTCTGTCCCAACAGGGCAAGCGGGTCATTGGGGAGGATGGCTCCGAGAGCTACAGTGACCTTTTCCGTGAGAACGCCATGCTGCAGAAGGAGAACAGCACCCTGCGCATGCGGGTTAAGGCCATGCAGGAGGCCATCGATGCTATCAACAGCAGAGTCACCCAGCTCATGAGCCAGGAGGCCAATCTGATGCTGGCCAAGGCAGGTGAGGCTGGGCTGGTGTACCGCGTGGTGGGGTCAGCCTGGTCAGCGTAGCTGGGATGGGTGCTGCAGTGCAGCCCCCGCCTTGCCCTGAAGCGCCTGTGCCTCTGCTGCTGTAGGTGACGGTAACGAAGCCATTGGTGCCCTCATCCAGAACTACATCCGGGAGATTGAGGAGCTGAGGTGAGCTGGGCGCAGGGGCTTGGGAGTCAGTCGAGTCCCTGGGCCAGCGGGTGCCGTGGTGGGGTCTGAGCCCAGGTGTGGCTCGCAGCTCACAGCCTCTAGCCTCTCGGGGTGAGTCCTAAGCCCTGATGGAGTAGCAGCTGACTTTGCTGGGGCTGTAGGAGACCCGGCCTTGGTGCCAGGCAGTGATTTGGCCATTGATGGAGGGGAAGATCCTGGTGAGAGTGCCGGATGTCTCCCAGGGACTGCTGGACTCCCAAAGCTGTGTCCATCCCAGTGTCTTGTGTGGCCCTGGGACCCTGTCTTGCAGCATCCTGACCCTCTGACCCAACATGAATGGGAATGGCTCACACTGTCATAAAACCAGGCAAGATCTCCTCCAGGGACAGTGGGATGTCCCCTCTTTGACCACATCCTGTCTCCATTCCCTAGGACAAAGCTTCTGGAGAGCGAGTCCATGAATGAGTCTCTGCGTCGCAGCCTCTCGCGTGTCTCTGCCCGGCCCCCCTACTCCGTGGGCTCCTCCCCAGCATCTGGCTTGGCTGGTCTGTGCAGTCCTGCTGCTCCAGTGGAGACAGAGGCCTCTGATGTCCTCCGACGGGCCAAGCAGGACCTGGAGCGCCTGAAAAAGAAAGAGAGGAGGCAGCAGAGAAAAAGGTGAAGGCAGCTGCTGTGCAGCGTTGGGAAGGGGAAGGCTGCTTGTCAGTCCCTGTCTGTCTCCGTGAGGTCCTGCTTCTCTCATCGGTGCTAAAGCCAGAGCACCAAGACAGAGCCCACACGTCTGGGTCCCTGTCCCAGTGTCCCGTGCATTTCATCTCCTTGTCACCCACCACATGATCCCGGAGGCTGTTATCCCCAAAGGTTCCAAAAGCAGAAGGCAATGGGGGCAGGACCCATCCCTGGGCTCCCCCAGGCTGGGACTCACCAGCTCCCCTCTGCTCTCCCCCAGCCCGGAGAAGGAAGCGTTTAAGAAGCGGCAGAAGCTGCAGCAGGACAATGGGGAGGAGACGGATGAGAATGAGGTAGAAGAGGTGAGCAGGCTACGTGCTCATTCCGAGGCGGGTGTTTGGGTGTGGAGCATTGGCATTGCCCCATGTGGGATAGGAACCGAGCCCTGCCTGACCCTGTAAGCAGGCTGGAGGGGTTTGGGTGTGGAGCTGAGGACTCCCATCCTGGAGCAGTGGGGAGCTCTTTGCTCCCCAGCCAGCCCTGCTGTGGGGCAAGGAGTCCACATCTTCTTGGACTTGGATTCAACAGCTGTAGGTGAAGGGGGGTTGGGTGATGCAGTGCTGCTCAGCTGGGAGGGGATGGATGCAAGGATGGATGGGGCACAGAACTGCTCCTCTCAACAGTGCCTGTCCAGAAATGGTGCTGCAGCCCCTGGGCATCCTGTGTGGGAGGCTGTCCTGTTGTGGAGGCTGCAGCCCATTGCGGTGGGGTCGGCTCGCGTTCGGAGGAAGGAAGAAGAGCTGCAGAGAGAAGGGCGAGGCCCTGCTGCAAGCTGAGGTTAGGGACTCCTCTTGTAGGAAGAGGAAGAGGAGCAGGACGAGAGTGGCTGTGAGGAAGAGGATGGACGTGAGGATGAAGATGAGGATTCGGGCAGTGAAGAGAGCCTGGTGGACTCAGACTCTGATGCAGAGGAGAAGGGTAAAGTGCCACACGTGCAGCCCAGGATATGGGGGAGCGTTTGCTGGTGTCTCCTGGCACTGAGCTCCGGTCCTGGGCACGGAATGTCTGCTGGGATGCCCCAGCAGTATCTCCTCAGGGGGGCTTGGAAATGCATCAGGGTTGCTGTAGAGAGCCTCCAACACTTTTTGGGGTGCAGCCACTCCCCAGCAGTGTGGGTTCCCATCAGCTGCCTCTGCCCTCTCCTTGTGCTGTGGCTCAGTGGGGTCATGGGAGCCATGCTCCCCCTTCCCTCTCAGCCTGACTGTCCCCCACCGGTCTCCAGCTGTGAATTTCCAGGCTGACCTGGCAGATCTGACTTGCGAGATAGAGATCAAGCAGAAACTGATTGATGAGCTGGAGAACAGTCAGCGGCGTCTGCAGACCCTCAAGCACCAGTACGAGGAGAAGCTGATCCTGCTGCAGAACAAGATTCGGGACACTCAGCTGGAGCGGGACCGGGTCCTGCAGAACCTCAGTGAGAACCACCTCACCCATGGGATCCCATCCTTGCAGCATTGGGTGCCAGTCCCTGCTCCTGGCCAGCTGACTCAGAGCCAAAGCATCCACCCCCTGCATGCAGTGCTGGCTCTGGTAGAGCTTTGCCATCCCCCCTGTCTCTGTGTGAGCCCCTGGAACTCCCAAGACCCTGCTTGTCTTGCTGTGGGAGCAGGACTAGTCAGCTGGAGAGGTGACTGGAAAGGGTGGCGAGTCAAACCCTCTTCTAGCCCTGAACACTGCAGGAGATGTGGGAACACTTGCTGAGGGGCATGTGAAGACCCCAAAGACCTAGTGGTGTAGCTGCTCTCTAGGCTTAGCAGGGCAGGATCACCCATGCGCATGGCTGTAGGTCTAGGCCTGCAGCTCCTCTCAGCCCAGCAACTGTGCTGTAACCCACTGTCCCCACCCTGCGCTGAGCCCTAACCCATCTCTTCCAGTGGGTGCCCCCAGCCTGTGATGGGGCCAGAGCAGAGGGGTGAGGGAGGGGTCTGGTGGGATGGGGAAGGAGCAGTGCCTGGTGCCTCCAGGCAGTGTGCGTGGCCATCACAAGCCCTCTTCTCACTCCCTCAGGCACCATGGAGTGCTACACGGAGGAGAAAGCCAACAAGATCAAAGCAGACTACGAGAAGCGTCTGAAGGAGATGAACCGGGACCTACAGAAGCTCCAGGCAGCCCAGAAGGAGCATGCTCGCCTGCTCAAGAACCAGTCTCGCTATGAGCGGGAGCTGAGGAAGCTGCAGGCGGAGGTGGCTGAGATGAAGAAGGCCAAGGTATCTGGACATGCCAGGGCAGGGAGAGCATCCCTTGGTGAAGTCTGTTTTATAGAATCAGGGAACGGTTTGGGTTGGAAGGGGCCTTAAAGCTCATCCAGTTCCAACCCCCTGCCATGGGCAGGGACACCTGCCATTGGGTCAGGTTGTTCAAAGCCCCATCCAGCCTGGTCTTAAACACTTCCAGGCATCCACAGCTTCTCTGGGCAACTCATTCCAGTGTCTCACCACCCTCATAGTAAAGGAACTTCTTCCTAATGTCTCATTTAAATCTGCTTTGCTCTAGTTTCAAACCATTGCCCCTTGTCCTATCACCACGTGCCTTTATAAAAGTCCCTCCCCAGCTTTCCTGTAGGAAATGATGCTCAGAAATTATGTTTACTGCTTCTGATGGCAAGTGCAGGACATTTGTCTGTCTGTCTGGTGGGTGGGTGCCCAGGGACAGTTGGGTTCCCACACCAACAGATGGTACCTTCCCATCCCAGGTTGCTCTGATGAAGCAGATGCGGGAGGAGCAGCAGCGGAGGCGGCTGGTGGAGACCAAGAGGAATCGCGAGATCGCGCAGCTCAGGAAGGAGCAGCGCCGGCAGGAGGTGAGAGCCCAGCCTGCCCCAGGTCCCGCTGTGCAGGGGGAACCGGGCTTTCTGGGGGTGGATGTTTGTCCTACTCTGGCACAACGAGGTGCTCATAAATCTCGGGGTCCTGCTCTACCCATGGCCTTGCCAAGCTCGAGGCTGGAAACCTGGTCAGGGTGGAAATCAGGAGTGAGACTGTTGATTCCAAAGTAACAGCCCCGAGCTCTGGTGGTGGGAGCCGGGGGACTGCAGCCGTCACTGGGATGTCGTGGCAGGACCCCAGCGGTCTCTTCTGTGCAGTTTCAGATCCGGGCTCTGGAATCTCAGAAGCGGCAGCAGGAAATTGTGCTGCGGAGGAAAACGCAGGAGGTGAGGGGAGAGGGGGTTGCCTCTGTGTAGCTCTCATGGGGGTCCTGGCCCCAGCACTTGGCTCCGAGACACCCTGTCCTCCGGACAGGGACAGCTCTGGGAGTGGGTTTCCCGAAAGGGAGGGAGGATTTTTATGTCTCGGTAGCCAGCTGGGAGGTGGCTGGAGGCAGCAGAGGAATTGGAGTTGCACACCTCCCAGGCGGCTGAGCCCGGTGGTGGCAGGGGGTGTGCTGGGAGGGGAGAAGGGGGAAACCCAAGAGGTCCCCAGGGCTTCAGGTCTCCAGAGCTGCTGCTCTTGGTCGTGCAGGGACATTGGTGTGATGGTGACAGGTTTGGGCTGAGGACACCTGACAGACAACCTCTCCCCCACCCCTCTTCTGGGCAGGTCTCAGCGCTGCGTCGTCTTGCCAAGCCCATGTCAGACCGGGTCGCGGGCAGGATGAGCCAGAAGCCAGCCATGCTGGACTCGGGCGCGGAGGTCTCAGCCAGCACCACCTCCTCTGAGCCCGAATCTGGTGCTCGCTCTGTCTCCAGCATCGTGCGCCAGTGGAACAGGAAAATCAACAACTTCCTGGGAGACCCCTCATCCTCCGTGAGCGGAGCTCGGCCCACCAGGTCAGGGCAGGGGCTGTGTGGATGGGCGATGAGATGTCCCGGGACTCTCATGCATGACTTTTGGCCAGTGGCACTGATTAAAGGCTAGCTTCTTTTTGTGGGTTTGGACCATCTTAAACCACTGACCCAGTGACAGGCGGTGCTGGCAGCACGTGACTGTCACTGGGGCTTGAGGCCAATGATGGCCTTCCACGACCGTTAAAGACCACGGTGCAAACTCTGCTGGGCTCATCTTTTTGCTAACGGGTGATGGAAAAGTTGGGCAATCCAGAAGTGATGCAGACGCCTCCTCTGCTCCTGGCCAGCCAGAGCCCAGGCATCCTTTTGGGGCAAGCACAGCTTTCCAGGTGTGGTGTGACCAGTCGCCCATGTGCCTCCTCTCCCATCTGGCTGTAGAAAGAAGTTTCCCAAGAAGGGGGTGACCCAAACCTTCAGCAAAGCCGCCCGCCTCAAGTGGCAGTCGCTGGAGCGGCGCATCTTCGACATTGTCATGCAGAGGATGACCATCGTTAACCTGGAGGCTGACATGGAGCGGCTCATCAAGGTCACCATGGGGCTGGAGACAGAGGGCTGGGTGGTGGGTGCAGGGCAGGGGGGCATCTGTGCTGATAGCACCAATCCCCTTCCCTTTACCCCCAGAAACGCGAGGAGCTGGCACTGCTGCAGGAAGCTTTGCTGGGCAAGAGGGCGAAACTGCAGGCAGAGGATCCCAAAGAGCAGAAGGGGCTGCAAGAGCTGAATGAGGAGATCGAGGTGCTGGGGGCCAACATCGACTATATCAACGACAGCATTTCTGACTGCCAGGCCACCATCATGCAGATCGAGGAGACGAAGGTGTGTGGCTGGACTGGGCCCAGCTGGCAGGCCCAAAACAGGAGCTGGGAGGCGAGGGTATCTTTGGGCACAGCCAGACTGGGTGTCCTGGAGTCCTCCTCTAAGCTGTGTCACACACTCAGTGGGGCTGCACCCGCACAGCCACCTCTCCCTGGATGGCTGACTTTGGAGGGGCCACTGACAGGTCCCTGGACAGGCTGCCGGTGCCCTGTGCCCCACCGCCCAGGGATTCCAGGGAAGCCGCCATCCCTGTCCTGCCAGGGGGGCTGGTTGTCACT
>JAAGNO010007974.1:0-19668 GCA_033439905.1 Ceryle rudis
GAGATTTAGACTAGAGAGAAGGAAGACATTTTTTACAGTGAGAGTAGTGAGACACTGGCCCAGGTTGCCCAGAGAGGTGGTAGAAGCCCCATCTCTGGAAACATTCCAGGTGAGGTTGGATGGGGCTCTGAGCAACCTGCTCTAGTTGCAAATGTCCCTGCGTAGTGCAGGAGGAGGTTGGACTAGTTGATCTTTAAAGGTCCCTTCCAACCCAAACCATTTTATGATCCTATATTTTCCTGGTTTTCCCTGCAGCACAGCTCCTGCAGTCTTTCATCAGGTTGCCACAAGCCTGAGGGAGAAAACAGTCCATGTGAGGGTGGACCTAGCTGCAGCTGGCTGGAAGTGAGCAGAATGGCAAGGCGGTCATGAAAATGCCACCAAGAAACAGTCAGGCCTGCAGGCGCTGAGCAAAAAGCTGCTGCTTTGCATAAACCCCACCAGGCATTCTCAAATACAGCACCCAAAGCTGCACCCTCTAAAAAGAGCAGTGGACTTGTTTGGTTGCCTGCACGATCACAATATTTTGGGAGTGTAAAAGGAGGAGAAGGTGTGTGGAAAGATGGACACACATGCAGAAGTTCTGCAAAGAAAGTGGTTTGCACTGAACCCCACCTCTTCCCAGGGCGGTGCTCCCAGGTGAGCTGCCATGAGCAGCCTGTCGTGTTGGCATCCTTCTGCTGAGCCGTTCTCCAAGCATTTGAAACACACCCCTGGTTTTTGAGCACATGTTTTTTGAGTCCCCAGTGCCAGAGGAGAATGGAATCTATCTAGCTTTCCTGCAGCTCCACTCCTGCTGCTCCATGGCAGGGTATCAGTCCACAGATGCCTGACTCTGGCTGGAAATGCAATTTTCTGTAAATGTTACTATTGAGCTATCTGGAGGAGAGAGGCAAGATCTGCAAATTGAACCTGTTTGCTTTGCCCCCCCCCAAGACCAAAAGGGGAAAGGGATTGATGGGATTTTTAGAAGCCATAAGTGCTGGCTGTCACTGCCACCTTCCCCTGCCTGCAGTCCTTAGGCCATTATATGAGGCAGGCCTGGGGCAAAGAAACATCCCCTGGAATTAATTGGCTGCTGGTCTGGAAACCTGACTCATGTCTGTTTGGCCCTCCTTGAGTCAAAGGGACCAGAGCTGGAAACTAGACAATGAGGTTAGGTGGAGCTCAGCCCTCAGCATGACCTGTGCTCCCTCACATTTGTTAAAGGCTTTCTAGAATTGGAATGGGCTCAGGTAGGGCTTCCTGAGGTGGGCTTGTCTCAGGGCTGGCTGCTCTTTGGGAGATGCCTTTTCCAGTCTTGCAAGCACCCTGATGGAGCAGACCCACTGCCCTCCTTCCTTCGTTTCTAGCCCCAATCTCCAACTGCATCCTGCTACAGAGGCTCTGTGTGACCCCCCCTGTGTCTGCTTATGGGCAGGGAAGCAGCCATTTACATCTCAGCTCCCTGTTGCTGTGCCTGATAATAGCACAAGACAAACCAGAGCTTCAGCCCTTCCAAGATTTAATGAGACTGGACTTAATGAGCTCTTCCAGCTGCAAAGCATCCTGTTGGACTGCTGGCCAGCAATGAGGTCCTGCCCAGAGGAAGAAGGTATGTTAGTCCGTGGGCTTTCAACACATGGCCCCTGGCCAAAGGCATAATGACTGTGCACAAGGGGATAGTTACAGCAAGGGACAGAAACCTCTGTATTTCACTGCCTTCCCAGAAAGCATGCAATGCCAATTTTCAAAGGTCTTAGGAACAGTTCACTCCTGCTCAGCACAATTTTTTCTTATAAACCAGAATGGTTTGGTTTGGTTTGGAAGGGACCTTAAAGGTCATCTAGTTCCAACTCCCCTGACGTGGGCAGGGACACGTCCCACTAGACCAGGGTGCTCAAAGAAGCACCATCCAGCCTGGTCTTGAACACATCCAGTGATGGAGCATCCACAACTTCCTTGGGCAACTTGTGCCAGTGTCTCACCACGCTCACAGTGAAGAACTTCTTCCTCATTTCTAATCTAAATCTCCCCTCTTCCAGTCTGAAGCCATTACCCCTCATCCTGTCACTACAAGCCCTTGTAAAAAGCCCCTCCCCAGGTTTCTCATAGCACCCCCCTTCAGATACTGGAAAGCCACAATAATGTCTCCCCAGAGCCTTCTCTTCTCCAGGCTGAACAACCCCAACTCACTCAGCCTGGCCTCACAGTGGAGGGATTATAGCCTTAAGATCACTTTTTGTGGCCTCCTCTGGACCCACTCCAACAGGTCCAGTATCCTGTAACTGGGACATTGTTCAAGTCCATGGGCTGTTTCTAAAGACTGTGCTTTTTTGAAGTACACCAGGCAGATCTTCCACTGACACAAGACAGCCAGTAGGAATTGAGATATGCTGGCTTGCTGTCTTGGAGAACATGACTTCTAGAAACATACTCTGGCCAGGCCCACTGCCAGAAGGGACAAGCAGCCTAGGCAGGTGAGGTCACTTGGCCACTCTTCTCTCCACGGCCAGCAGTTCATTATCTGTGGGTGGCCTTTCGGACTACTGCACTGATCCCACCCTCCTTGAAAACTGATCCACCCAGCAACTGGGGCCATTCACTCTCTACAGGAGAGCTTCCACTATCTAAAAATAGCCAGTAATCTGACCGAGCAAACACACACTGACTTGCTCATTAGGCAAGACCTTTTCTCCAGCTTCTAACACTGAAGCAATGAAAAAGAAAAAAGACCACACAAACAACAAAAAAACCAAAAACAAAACCAAAAAGGCAGCAAGAAAAACTTCTGATTCTCCAGAGAAGCCCTCAACCACCCCACCATATTCACTAACAATTCCCACTGCCTTTCCTGAGCAGACACATCCACCTCTTGCCATCCTCTCCAAAACATGCTCCATATTTTCTAAGTAAAATGGGAAGTTCTCCCATCCCAGCCCCATTCTGCTCCTGAAAACAGGGTGCTGAATCCCCATCAAGCACCACTCAGATCAGAGAGGAACCAGCCCATCTTTTGAGACAGCACTAGAGAGTACCTGACCTGCAAGACCTGGGCATGTGCCCTCCAGCCTGCTCCTCGCTGCACAGACCACCTTCCTGTGTCCCTTGCCACAACTCCCCACTGCGCAGCAGCGGTCTCCCTTTTGCAGAGTGGCAGCTCCTGTGAGCAGCAGCCACTTGCAGAGTTACAGAATCATGAAATTGTTTGGGTTGAAAGAGACCCTTAAGATCATCAAGTCCAACCATTAACCCAGCACTGCCAGGTCTCCACTAAACCACATCCCTCAATACCACATCTACATGGCTTTGAAACCTCTCCAGGGATGGGGACTCCCAACACTGCCCTGGGCAGCCTGGGACAGGCCTTGAAAACCATTTGGAGGAAGAAATTGTTCCTCATGTCCAAACTAAACCTTCCCTTGCACATCTGGAGGCCATTTCCTCTTGTCCTATCTCTTGTTCCTTGGGAGAAGAGACCAACCCCACCTGGCTCCAACCTCCTTTCAGGGAGCTGTTGAGAGAGAGGTCTCTCCTGAGCGTCCTTTTCTCCAGGCTGCACAATTCCAGGTCCCTCAGCCACTCCTCCCAACACTTGAGTTCTTGATCCTTCATCAGCTTCCTTGCCCTTCTCTGGACATTCTCCAGCCCCATAATGTCCTTCTTACAGTGAGGGGCCCAAAACTGAGCCCAGGATTTGAGATGTGGCCTTCCCAGAGCCCAGTCCAGGGGGATAATCCCAGCCCTAGTCCTGCTGGCCACACTAGTGCTGATACATGCCAGGATGCTGGTGGCTTTCTTGTCCACCTGGGGACACTTATAAAGCCAATAGCAAGGGGCATGGTCATACAAGACCTGTGGCTTAACCCTTCTTTCTGCCCTTTGTCACTGGAATTATTGCAAGCATGAGTTCTCCTTTCAGGGCTGTGAAAGCCCGCTCTGTGGACCTAGAAGGTCTGTCTCACCTAGACATGCTGGAGGAGAAGTTACAGGGGCATGGGTGAACTCCCATTAACCCACTGCTTTTGCTTCCTGGAGTTAAGCCAGTGGTTGCATTTAGTGCCAGACTGAGCACAAGACTAAGAGAAATTTTCCTTCTTCTCTCTCATTTGTGGATTAACAAGGACGCCTCAAGAATCTTGCAGCCAAGCTGGGCACTCTGTTCTGTGACTGAAAAGGACAATTATTTATACCTGGTGCCAAAATGAGTGGTTAGCCCCACCACCACCACCTTCAATACCCTTTCCAGATGCACTGCCTTTTAAATCCCCCGAGGTTCCTCCCAGACCTGCCAAGCAGCAGAATAAAGCTGTACTATAAAATCCTTAGTAATTGTAACTGCTTCAGTGCAAGTGAAAGAAAGAAAGAAAGAAAGAAAGAAAGAAAGAAAGAAAGAAAGAAAGAAAGAAAGAAAGCTATAACCATAACTGTAATTCACGCTTAGCTCAGTCTATAAAACTTCTGCCTTTCTGGATTTAAGCCAAGAGCTTGAATTTTTAGTGAACTCTTAAGTTAAGTTGCCCTGGCGATAAATGCATCTGTGGGGAAGGAGGGGTGGAGGGAAAATTCCCTCCTTCCCCCCATTTTTCGTACAGCTTAACACTGTCCTGTGGAATTTGTATTGCTTCTAAAGTGGACATGGAGAAGTACACTAACAAGGGGCTGCAACAGAAAACAGGAATGAGAGATGGGAGGAGAACTTAATTCCAGCATCCAGGACTGTAGTTAGGACTGGGGCTGCAATCACAATGATGACAACAGAGAGGTTGTGTGGGGTTCATTAAGCTAATGACATTGCAAATGTGCCGTGACATGCCTAAATATGACTGTCTGGAGGGAAAAGAGGCATCAGGGCTGATGCATCAGCTGGCTGTATTTTCAACTTCCATCAGGTGTCCAGGACTTTGCTCTTTCAATGCCAGCCATGAAAATCACAGCATGAGGGGGGGTTGGAAGGGACCTCTGGAGATCATTTTATCCAATCCCTCTGCTAAAGCAGGGTCACCCAGAGCAGGGTGCCCAGGCAAGTGGAGGACATGGAATGAAAGTTATACTGTAACACCACAGAAAGGCAGAGACTAGAAAATCCCACCTACCTGTCATCTTCAGCATGGCACAAAATGAGACAGAGTCGAACAGCAATCCTGCTGCTTCCAGCAGACTGGTAAAATCAGTTCTGCAAGTGAAGAAAGATGGTTAACATCAAGTGATGAACCATCGGGATAAAAACAGTTAATAAAATCAGTAATCTGGATGTGAGTTCTGGCAGGTCATGAGCATCTTACCTGCACGGAGGGTGACAGCCACAGCATGGATTTCATACTGGTTTTGCTCACAGTGGTGTGTGTCACACCACATCCTGATCCAAAGCTTTTAGCTTTGACCAGAGGTTGCCTTTTTATAAGGAAACAGGACAATCACTGTCCTACATGCCCCTTTCATTTTTCACAGTACAATTATGGGACCATCTGAGAGAGAGAGCAGGATTTCATCCTTTTTTTCTCATTCTCTTACTAACATTTACTTTTGTTAAGGACACAAAAGGCTCTGGAAATCCTTTCTCAGTAGCCCAGTATTGTCCTGTGGGATCTCCTCAGGAAAGCCTAGATCAGAGAACGAAGGACCCAAGGAAAGGCTTGCACCAGTTCAGTCTCTTGGGTATGTCCAGTACATGAGACAAGATGCTGCCCACACCTTGGCCACAGGCCCCCAGCTCATGGAGCAAGCGTCCCTGTGTGTATTTACTCTCCTGGGTGCATTACTGTGTTGGAACCATTATCATCAACAGTTTGAGGCAGTGTCAGAGACATACCCAGCATGAGGCAGGAGGAGGAAAACAACAGTGGAGACTTTATCAGCACTTTGCAGGAGAAATGGCCATCTGGAGGATTCCTCTCATGGCAGATGTGGGAATATCAAAGGAGAAGTAGGCACTTCCCTTACCTCAGTAAACAAATGAAACAGCTCTTTGCAGGCAGGTTAGAAAATAACAAAATCTGCTGAGGACGTTTCCATTGATGGCAAGGAGCTGCCCAGAAATGAGTCACTCAGGAACATTTCAATCAAGCCTACCCCACTCCCCCCAGGGGATTTGCAGACAAAAGGTATTTATTTATATTTTTTGCTGTTTTTTACTTATCAGAAAATATTCAGGTTTTGATGGGGAAATAAAACTGGAAAGGTTTTTTTCCCTTTGTTCTTACCCTTTAAACACCTTCTTTCACCACTTGTGTGGAACTGTCAGAATAATTGCCTCAAGGAAAAACAAGAGCATGAAAAAAGAAAGGAGCTGTAAGAGCTAGGGAGGTGAAAATTTCATTTCCAACATGCACAACGCATGTGCAAAATGCTTTTCTGCAGCCTTCCCTAAACGTTCCTTTTCCTCAGAGTCTGGCCATTGCTCACATCATTTTCCATTTCCCACAGCATTCTCCTGGACAACTGGCTGTTCATGGCTTGGATGGGCATACACCTCACTGGAAAAAAAGCTGTCTGGATGTCTGCGCCCAGAGAGTGGTGATGAATGAAGATAAATCCAGTTGGTGGCCAGTCACAAGTGGTGTTCCCCAGGGCTCATTACTGGGGCCAGTTCTGTTTAATATCTTTATCAATGGTCTGGATGAGGAGATCAAGGGCACCCTCAGTATGCAGATGACAGCAAGCTGAGCAAGAGTGTTGATCTGCTTGAGGGCAGGGAGGCTCTACAGAGGGATCTGGATAGGCTGGATTGACAGGCCAAGGCCAACGGGATGAGGTTTAACAAGGCCAACTGCTGGATTCTGCAGTTGGGTCACAAAACCCCCTTTCAGTGCTCCAGGCTTGGGGCAGAGCAGCTGAAAACTGCCTGGTGGAAAAGGACCTGGGGGTGGGTTGGTCAGCAGGTGGCTGAAGATGAGCCAGCATGTGCCCAGGTGGCCAAGAACGCCAACAGCATCCTGGCTTGTATCAGCACTAGTGTGGCCAAGAGGGAGGTGTGGCCCCTAGGGAACTGAAGCTGTGGATACCCTATCCCTGGAAGTGTTCAAGGCTGGATTGGACTGGGCTCTGAGCAACCTGGTCTAGTGGGAGATGTCCCTGCCCATGACAGGGGGGTTGAAACAAGGTGATCTTTAAGGTCTCTTCCAACCCAAACCGTTCTATGAATCTCTGATGATCCAACTAGGAACAGACATCAGGATCTCCATAGCATTGTCCATTTCTAAAGAAAGCACATTCTGAAGGTGGTGAGTTTTGGCAAAAACTAGAAAATGCCATTAACCAGAAGAAAAAGCACAGGACTATGCAAAAATAGACGACCGTTTCATAATGTGCTCACATAAACAAATGAATTAAGCCCGCTCTCCAGACAGCTCTCGCTATATCTGCCTTGCAATAGCTTGACTTTCCCACCTTAACACTGTTCTCTTAGCATGCCATTTTTTTTTTTATCCCATGCGTTGTATATAGAAAATCCAGCCGCCTGCCCACACCAGGCTCTGCGGTAAGAGAATCACAGTGTTGAGTGAGTGCAGGCACTTACCAGCTGACGCAGCCTCCCGGCTGTGGTCACAAGGGTCCCTTTATAGAGCAGCTCTCTGGGCGCACAAGACCCCGAACCAGCCTTCACCAAATCAGCAGAGAAAAATAAACATCCTTCTCTTGGAAGTGCCTAGTTCAGGTTCATTAAGCCTACAATGGTGAAGGAGCCGGATGTATATTTATTGAATTGAGCCCTAGGAGAATAAAAGGGGAAAAGAATCCCCTGGGTGTTACAGTGAGGGCAGGGGGAGGATTTAAGGAAACTAAACAAATTCGAGGAAACTAAGCAAATTTAAGGAAACTAAACAAAGCAAGAACAACCCCCCACCCCTTACTCGAACCCCAATGCTAAAAAAAAAAAGAAACTACAAAGTTGTTTTCAGATGCAGTCTCTGTGGAGGGGAATGTGAACACGCTGCGGTTTTAAAAACAATTGCACGAAGAAAGGCATCTTTGGGAAAGAGGGGCACGAGAATTACGAGTGCGTTTCCAACCAGCAGCGTTCCTGCCTGTTTTACAGCACGCTCCGGATGCCGGCCCTACCTCCAAGGTGGAGTGTGAACATAAAACATTTCCCCAATTGTTTTCCCCGGCTTGGACGCGGCGATGCCGAACAGCTGCGAAGTGCCGCGCGGGCGGCATTCCCTGGCCTGGCTTTCTCTTGCAGTGGCAGGGCGCAGAGGTTTAGAGATAATTACAAAATGAAAATTGACTCTCAACTCCACACATTCAACCACCTCCCTGTGCTCCCAGGGAAGGGGTTTCTGTTTCAAGGTACTTCAGATCAACCCCTGTCCAATTTGCTCTGCTTCTTTTTTTTTTTTTTTCCTTTTTCCTTATTGGAAATAGCTCTGGAAAGGCTATTTGAAATATTTTGGCTACCAAAAAAATCACCTTCCAGTCGAGAAGTAACATTGACTGTCCTCATAACCCTTCTTACAGCATCCTCTCCTACCAGTGATGCAACATTTCTCTTAACAAATGACCCCCAATTCTTACCTTTCCCCTCAGAAAGACATCCTGGACTAGAGATCCATTAGAAATGTCTCAGCTCTGCTTGAGAGAGATACAGAAAATATGTCCAGTCATGACAGAAAAACATAGGAATGGTTAATTGGTGATCAGGACAGCAATACAGCAATAGTAGCAGTAAAAAACTTTATACAGCTTTGTGGTATAAATGTGTAATTTTGGGTTTTAGCTTGTATCTCTACTGAGAAAGAATAAAAGGTGAAATGAACTAACAACAACAACAAAATAATATCATTTCAATTTATCAGCATCCCGCTCTGTGCAGAGCCGGAGATCAATATAAACCTTTTAAGGCTTTGTTCCCCAAAGTATGAAAGTGGAACTGTAATAGAATGCAGTTACCTCTTGTTTTCTTTTGTTTTATTTTATTTTGTTTAAACAAAAGCTAAAAACAAAGAAAAATGCAAGAAAAGCAGAAAAAAACCTACAGTCATCAGCACCTGGTTATTACCAGAATCCACGGGGTATGGAACCTGATACCCATTGCCTTTATCAGGTCAGGGTTTGACAAGTAAAAGAAGTAGATTATGGTAGATTTTCAAAGCCTGAAACTGAAAAACTGAACTCTCCAGCCTTAGCCTTATTAAAGGCTATTTTCATAACCATAAACCAACAGAACAATGTCTCATGTTGTAATTAATACATATTGTTATTAATAGATTTAAACAAAGCTGGCTTTCATTCCTTTATTTGGTGGCGCATTTGGTGAAGCACTTAAAGGGGGCCATTCCAGTGTATACGCATAGAACTGTTTTAATTACATCCTGTGAATTTATTTTTCCAGGGAGAAATATTTCTCAGGGAAAATGTCTATAAAAGTAACTTTAGAAGCAATGTAATTTTGTGTGTGTTTCCTATAGGAAATCTGTTTAGTTTAAGTCCCAGGTTCTAACACTCTCTTTTATGCAGCAGCACAACCTGAAGAATGCTGCTGACAGCCACGTTAAACCCTCGTATCTCTGCTGAAATGGGATTGCCGATGGATTTGTGAGTTGTATCTTGATGGGACTTTGCCTCCTCGCTCTTGACTGGGTGGCTCCTTCACAGACATGCCCCGGCAAAAGAAGGCACCTTAATGGGCACTCCAGGCACTGATTTACGTGCCCGTGTTGGTGTTGTATTTGTGAGTTGTTTTTACCGTCATTTTTTTAACCAAGGGACAGCCCCACAGGAGCTTTGACTGTAGTTTCCCAGATATAAGAAAAAATACTTTATGGATTTCACAGCCATCAAAGTCAGACTTCCCAGGAAATGTATCCTCCAGGAGGGGCTTTGGTCAGGCTTGAGTATTTCTTTCTTTCCCCTAGGAAGTGACAAAGACAGCTGGAAACTCCAGCCCATGGCCATTTTGTCACCCTTAAACTCCTCATTTCTGCACCTATCATTTCACCTTCTAACTTCATCCTGACCTTGAGGAGTTTACAGTTAGCGACATTTCTTT
Organism: Ceryle rudis; assembly: GCA_033439905.1. Taxonomy (NCBI): domain Eukaryota; kingdom Metazoa; phylum Chordata; class Aves; order Coraciiformes; family Cerylidae; genus Ceryle; species Ceryle rudis. The sequence goes on from JAAGNO010007974.1 coordinate 9,971, forward strand.
CCTCTGCCAAGAAAGAGTCCATGTTCCTCTGGGTGACTGAACATGGACTGCAGGGACAAGCACACTCTGGGTCCTCGGTCCTGCCTGTCCATTCTCTGCAGACCACAGGCTGCTCCCCATTTGGCACAAGTCTGTCTCTGCCTGGAGACTTTGCCTGGGTTCTGCTTGTGGTTCTGGTCATGGCCAGATCTTTAGCAGCTTTGACTTCTTACACAAGGTGTTGGAAAAGCTGTTAACTCCCTGCTGCTGGAGCCTGCAAATCAGCTTTTCTTTCCCTGATAATTTACTCTATAGCATTTAGCTCACACTGCTCAGATTTTGCCCTGTACCTTGTCATTGTGCAAGAGTGGACATATCCCAGCATTCCTGTGAAAAGACTGTTATGTCCCAGCATTGTGGTGTCCTGCTTGGAGAGCCTTTCTCTGCCCTGCATCCACTGGGCACTGGTGTGATGAGTTGCACCAGGTCACCTTAGAGAGAAGAGCAACTTTCCTCACCTGAGAAAAAGGGCCCAGCTTCTAAGGAAGCTAAAGAAAGGCAAAAATAGCTTTTCCTCAAGGAACTGGACACTCCAGAGTGGCCCTTTGCTAGTGAGAGATTTCTAGCACAGGACAGGTGACCCTCTCTGAGCTTTAAGTGCATTTTTGCACTTGGTTTTGTCTTGGGAGGCTTAAAACAAGGACTGCTGCTGGCCACCCAGATCCCTGTTTGGCTGAAAACATGGTTGGGGTTTGTGCATGGTCCTTGAAGAAACGCCCTCATGGTGGGAAGTTTCTGATGGTTAAACAGTTGTCCTAATAAAAGATAGTCCTCCAGCTTAAGAGAAAATTTTGTCTTCAAGATAAGTTACTTTCTGCTGGATCTTTGGTCGTAATTGCCTTGGGCTGATTGGGCACTGCCTTCGAATCAACCCTACTTCACATGCTGCACTGACAGACCCTTTGTCAGAAATGTCCTCTTCCTTCCTTTTGCTCTCCACCACTAAACCAGAAGTAAATGGGGCATGTGTTCTTGCAAGTAGATGTGATCAGCTCTCTGTGAATTTACTCAGCGTTTGCCTCTGTGAGGTTTTGCCACCTTGAAAATTACATCCTTCCAGAACATACAGGAAAAGGTTTGAGTCATTTCAGACATAGGAAAAAAAAAAAGAAACAAAATGCAGAGAAATTAGCTTTCCCATGTGCAGAGCATGGTGGACCAGCTTTGCCAGCTAAAAAATTCTATCCCGGTTAATTCCTCATTGTGGTGATGGGATATTTTCCCTGTTCACTCGAGATCGTGCATTAGCAGTACCACAAATTAGTCTGTAAGGACAGTTCTTTACCTCTGGGAAAGTGTTCCACTCTTATAAACAATGCATGAAGATGAGACTGTGAGTTGCCAGACATTTAAATCAAAGCAGTGGAAGGGAGAAGGCCCGTCCCAGGCTGAGATTTGTTGTGGAACTGGAGAGGAAGCCAATGCAATGCATGTTACTGCGTCCCTGTGCCGGTGGCTCCTTCTGCTTTGATCTGCAAGGGCTTTATGTCCGATCTAAATGTATCCAGATTTTGGACTGAGCTGGATTGAGCTGTGTAATCTAGCACATTAAATCTAGCACATTAGATCAGTGGTATTATCTAAAGAAGTCTCATCTACCTCCTACTTACCTCTAAGAAAACCTGGATGGTGGACTTGAAATTATCTTGAAAGGCTGCACCTTCACTACAGCAGTTGCTGAAGTTATGGCTATGATCAGAAAGTATCAGCTCACCTAATTAACTCCTAAAACCCAAAGAGGATGGAAGATCCTGTGTTGAAGAGATGAAACGGGAATGGTAATGCTAGCAGTTCCTAAACAACTTCCAGTTGGATTGGTTTGAAGGAAAAAACCCGAATTTGAGCCAAGGCATGAATAAAAGGCCTGGAGCTCTCCAGAGGGATGTGAGATCCAAGGCTGAAATGAGTCACCCCATCCTTCTGCAGCAGGTTTCACACTGACCTGAGAGGGATGCTTCAGGCTCATGCTGTCTAGGAACACTTTTTTTTTTGCCAGGCTTGGATGCACAAAGAGAAGCCCAAGCAGTTGGACAGCCCAATGGATGCTGTGCCATGTCTGATCTTGGAAGGAGAAATGTTACTCATGCATTGAAACTAGGTGCAGAACAAAGCCCTTCTTGGAGAGGGTGGTGGAGAAACCTTAAGATGCATCTTGCTTTGCAGGGACTGAACACACAGCTGTGAGGGGTCAAAGTATGGTGGTGGGGTCCTGCATTTCTGTCAAGGAAACATGAAGAAAGGATAAGACAATAAGGCAAAAATAGATTATTTTTATCTCCTGAGTGCATAGGAAAGCAATCTGCTTCTGAAGGAAAAAGTCAAGCTTACATGTCTTCCTTGCTAGTCAAGACAAGTTTCCAACTTTTGCTCTGGTCATTTAGGAATTTTTGCATGTTTTGACTGCGAGGGCTCCAAAAGAACTCCTAAACATCAAACCCTCTTTTCACTGCTACTAAACCATGCAAACTGTACTTTACAGCTCAGGCATTTGGTTACCCTGCCTACAACAAGGACCTGGAGGAAGCCCTTGCAGGCTCTCATGGAGCCCACCATCTCTTGGCCACTGGACTTCCCAGGAAGATGCCAACACACTCTTCTTTAACAAAACGGAGAGCACAGAGCCTTCACCTATGCTCTCATGAGATGAGAGAACACAGAAGCACTTTTAACCAACTTCCTCTGTAGATAGTGAAAAGATTTATTGTCTAATGTAAAAAAGATAGGGTGGAAATGCTTAGGACAAAGTGCTGCAGGCTGAAACTCTTTACTTTGGTTGAGGTCTTCTTTAATGGCTTCCATGCACCAAAAATATTCAGGCAACCAGCAAGCTCTCCATGGCTGGTATGTCCCTTCTGGCTCTCCTGACAAAGTAAGGACATCCACCTGCTCTGCAGCAGGGGAGAGATGAGAAAGTTAAGGCTTTATCTTCCATCACCCAAAGCAGTCTCTCTAGCCTCTGGATTTCCTTTATTTTGTCCCTGAGCTGGGACACCTCTTGGAGTTAGGTCATTATACCTGTGTTGGGCACTGGGGAGGCCACACATAAAATCCTAGGTTCAGTTTTGGACCACTCACTCCAAGAAGGACATTGAGGGGCTGAAGCGTGTCCAGAGAAGGGCAATGAAGCTGGTGAAGAGTCTAGAGCACAATTCTTGTGAGGACCAGCTGAAGGACCTGGGGTTATTTAGCCTAGAGACAAGAAGGCTCAGGGGAGACCCTCTTGCCCTCGACAACTCCCAGAAAGGAGGTTGGAAGCAGGTGGGTGTCAGTCTCTGCTTCCAAGGAACAAGCAATAGGATAAGAAGAAATGGCCTCAAGTTGTGACACAGGAAAGTTTAGATTGGACATGAGGAATAATTTCTATCCAGAAAGGACTGTCAGTGCCTGTCCGAGGCTTCTCAGGGCAGTGGTGGAGTCCCCATCCCTGGAGGGGTTTCAAAGCTGTGTAGATGTGGTACTGAGGGACATGGTTTAGCGGTGATCTGGCAGTGCTGGGTTAACGGTTGGACTTGATGACCTTAAATATCTCTGCCAACCAAAATGATTCTATGATTTCCTTTCTCCCCTTCTCACCAAGGGGTTTTCATTAGCGTTGCCATTGTGCTCTTTAATTTGACTATACTTCTGGCTTACAGTTAAAGCCTCCCCCCCCCTTTTTCGGTTTTTTCTTGTTACAAGCCCTTCAGGCACAGCTGTAAAACTCTGCAGACCATACATCATAACACTTCATAACCACACTTACATTTTAGTAACACACCAGAAATCAGCTCATTCCTAGTGACCCAGAGAGCCTAAAAGCAGTACACCATCGCACATCCATACCAAAGCTGGGAGTGAGGCACTGAGCCAGAGCACCTCACTGCTGTCCTCAGTGGTTCTCTGGAAGGACCTCGGTAGGTTGAGGATGAATCCATTGCAGTTGGAGGACTGGGAGCAGTGTCTCATTCCCTGACAGGTCCTTTCTGAGCTACGTCAGGTCTGCACAAAGGCGGACGCTTCCCGGTGAGTGTTTTCTTGGCAGGGCTCTATAGCACGTTGTGGGGGGTCCTGCATTTCTGTGAAGAAGGGAAAAGACAAAAGGGAAAAAATAGATTTTTTTTTTTTATCTCATGAGTGCTTAGGAAACCAGTGTGGATATGTGAAGACAACAGACAGCCTACCAGTATTGAAAATTGAGTCAGTCATCCTTTAGAGCATATACACATACATGTAGGCATGTTCAGCCACCAAAAAGGGACATTGACTCACAGATCATTCCACTCACCAAACAAGCAAATATATTTTTGTAATTATTTTAACTTAATATGCCCAGAAGATATGTTTCTGAGGCCTCAGGCTCCCTCCTGAGCTCTCACAGCTGCAGACCTCCAGCTCACTGTGACTTTCTCCTCCCCAGGACCCTATTTCCACCTTCGTCAGTATGTCTGCTGGTTTTCACAGCAAAGGGCAGCACAGTTCTTGCTTTCTCATAGCACTAGCCCTTCCTCTGCCATGCCATGTGCTGCAGCACAGTCCTGATAGGCTTTTCCTCCTGGCTGCCTGTGTAAGGTCCTGATCCAGCACTTAGAGAAGTTTACAGAGCGCTCACTATCAACACAAGCAGGTTTTGGATCAGGTGTTGCAAGTAAAAATTGTCCCAGCCAGATACCAGTCTCCAGAGTGTAGTTTTTGAGACTGAGTTTAAATACTGAAGCGCGGGCCTGGACTTGGCTCCCTTGATGACCTTTCAGAAAGCCTCCTCTCATTTTGCTTGGCTTCTTCACCAGTTCTGCAGCCGCCTGTGGGTTTGCTAGTGGTTCAGGTTACTTGCTGATGGCCTGTACTTCTACCTCTGCCTTTCAAGAAGGGTTCACTCCAGGATTTATAACAGGTTTTGGGTAGCACCCTCTGTACTTAAAGCTGTAAAACCATTTCAGTTTAACCACCTGTTTTCACACACTCATAATTTCACAAAGCGTCCACCTTTTGGGATAAATTTTTCCATGCTTCAGCTCTTGCCCAAGGTGCTATTTTTTTTTTCTTTAACTAAAATTCCAAAAGAAGAACAAAAAAAAAAGTTTGATCCAAATCCATTCCACATTTCTGCACTTGGCCTGAGGCAAGAAACTTTCCCCATTCAAAAAATTTCTAACCACACTTCTTGTTGTGGGGCTCAAAGGGGAAAAAAAACCTGATGTTCAGGAGCGGCCACAAACACTCCATGAAGGTGACTGGAGCCCAGCTATGGGCTGAAAACCCTGATCCACCCCAAAGATTTGAAAATTAGGTGCCTTTCCTGCCCTTGCTGCCAGGCAACGGGTGGTATGTAGCTGATGCAGCTCCATTAGCTTGCAGTGCACTCAGCAGTGATGATGTTATGAAGGTGGCTCCTTCATTGTGAGAACCAATGACCAAACTGTGGCCCACCCTCTCTTCGAGCCAGTGGGAGCTTCTCCACCAAAATGGACTTTTGGTCATGCTTGCAACTGCATCACTAATTATGGGTGGGTTCAAAGCCCCCTGAAGTCAGTAGGAGCCTTTCCAGTGACCTCAGCTATCTGAGCAGCTGTGGTTCTAACAGTTGACAGGGTCTGTGGGAGAAGCCAGCACAGCTTGTAAAACACATGCCAGGTTTTTCTCTTATTTTTCACTCCCTGCTCTTCAGGACGTCTTAGGAAATGAAATGCAAAGAAATAACACCAGGGAAATGCTCAGGACTGTAAGATCAAGCAGTCAAATTAATCAGGAAATTGTTTTTAAAAACTTTACGTCACACCAGAAATGTTGTCTCAGCTTCCCTGAGCCATTTCTGTCATCCCTGGTTTTGAAGGTAACATATCACTTGTCTCATTTGAATCTGTCCTCATTCCCATTACTGCAGCATGCTGGTCCCAGGCCACCCCCAGGGCCTCACATGTGGCAAACAGACCAGTTCCCATCCCAAAGTAAGGGTGCCTCAAGTAGCTGCCTCCAACATCTTGCTCCTCCTGCCCTGTAGGAGCTGCCCTGGAGAGCCGTCTCATTCAGCACCCCCACAGGTTAATTTCTGGTGGTACAAGCCTTTCCTTCACTTGAGCTCTGGCTTGGAAACCCAGATGTCCACCTTGCAGCTGTCAGAAGACAGGAGAAAAGAATGATGTGGAGAAAGAGATCCTTGGTACCACCACCAGATAAGAACTGCAAGGCAAGAACATTTCTGGATCATGAACTAAGGCTGGGGCACAGGAAAGAGCTATCTGCAAAGCTCCTGTGGCCTAGGCCAGTCAGTCAGACCATCCTTCCTCAAAGCCTAAGGCTTGCTGGGGCATCCAGCCTTCCCCCAACAAGCTTACAAGATGCACAACATCTCTGCCCCTCTGCAAAAGCTGATCTCAGTTATCAGGAGGCAGCTTAGACACTCTCCTAGAAGATGTGTTGACAGAATCCTTTGACTCAACAGCAGCTGAATCACTAACCCTCATTACAAGCAACCCTGCTCTTTTGGATGCCTTTTCGCCAAGCAAGGCAACATTCATTGAACGGCCTCTTCTGCACTTTTCTAAGGATGGCTCAGGCCCATTCCAGGATTCCCTACTTCTAAGTCCAGTAATAAGCTGGCCTCTAAGGCAACTACCTCCAGCCACATGAGTCAGAGCTGACACATGTAACTGTGCAGGTCTACATTGATTAATGCCTGCTGGGGAGACTCTTGGGATACTCCATTTCCATCTCCCAAAGCTGTGGGGAAGATACAGCTGAAGACAGGACAATTTCCTAAGCAACTTCAGCAGTATCACGGTGTTCTTTAAAACCCAGGGGCTTCAGAGCAAGCAATAGGACCATCACCAAGCAGGTGCATCAGTGGTTGATCTGCTTGACCATGTAGCTTTCCCCATCAAGTGTGACTAAAGCCTTGACAATGAGTCTAAGGGTGTAAAAAGAGACAAGAGACAGAGGAAGCACTGAGAGTATACCAAGATGTGGATGTCCACAGTAGGAGAGGTGAAGGTGTGGCAAGACCACACATTAAATATTTGACATGAGAAAGGGCACTTTGCACTTGCACAAAATAAGTAAGAACAAATTTTCTGGCTGGACTCTGGGAGTCAGCTGGAATTGAACCCCAGTGGGCATCAGACACCTCACACAAACCCCTCTCCCTTCTTAGCAAATTTCAGCCTTAATTGTGCACTGAAATCTGCACTTAATAACCCAGAGCTTTCCAAAACAGTGCAACAAAACCTCCCGCTCCCCCAATTCCTTTCTTGCAGAAGCAGCAGCAGATGACTGGACTCAGGCCTGCAATGGTCATCCAGCTATTCCATTCACATGGACATGAGAAGGACTCTTTCCCTCTCCAAGCATAGCTTTCCCCTGTCCTCTCTGCTGCATCACACAGTGGCTTTCCCACAAAGCCCAGCTATCAGCAGTCAGCCCAGGCAGCAGCTGACACAGATGCTGAAGACCAGGAGTGGAAGTTCACATGCACTTTCCACTGCAGGCTGTTCCCCCTCCATGGGGCTGTGCTGGAAGCAGCTGGATGCCGTCGGGTGGTCCTGCACTCCATGGTTGTTGCTCTCCACGGTCGCACACCGAGAGCCCACAAGCCCCATGCAAATACAGTGCATGATACTTGAGAAAGTGACATTTTAATGAAATAACACATTTTAACGCATGCTCCCACACAGTTTCTGGTCACTCCTACCAGTAGATCTAAACCACAGCACAACAGAACAGTATTTATCTGCAAAAGACCCTGGTCTCTTGCCCTCCGTTTTGGCCCCGAAAGACAAGTAATGTGGGCTCTGAGTTTACAACCCTCTGTCTAATGGAGTTAAACAGAAAACCAGCCCTTTCTTGACACTTCTGTGGACAAGGAATGAAAAGTTGAGAGCCAGGAAGCACTAAAACTGGAGGACAACACCTTTCCTTCCTCCCAGGCTACCTGACTGGCACAGGGCTACCTACAAACAGTTGGGTGGTCCATGATTTCCTCCTGGTTCCAGGAGCATGAGGTGCTCCTCAGCTGAGCTGACCCTGCAAACTACCAGGATCCCAGCAGGGATGCTGAGGCCATCAAGGGGATATGTCTTGCTCTCCTCTGCCTTGTCCCATTTCACCCACAGATGGTGACAACCACAGCTTCATCACACTGAAACCCTCTCATCATGGGAAAATCTCCTCTGTCTCAGCTGCTTCCCTGCACCCAGGCTGTTCAGGATCACCTTAAATCAAGATCTCTTGGTGCATCCTCCAAACCAGCTATTCCTTTGCTCTCCCGTGAGGACATTTTTAGCTGTTTGGACCAATGGTTGTCTGCTGAAGACCCAAACTGTTGGGGTAGAGAGGGATTTTTTTTATCAGCTCCCATCCTGCCAGGAGCAACAATAAGCATGAATACAGTTTTCAGTGTGAGTAGAACAAATAAACGTTCCTGCTACTTCAAGCTGCATGCCCCAGGAAGGGCTATGCATCTTTGTCCAACCTAAATAACAGTGTCACTCCTTGCAGTCCTGTTCTCCAGCTCCCCTCCAAGAGTAACTGTCAGTGAAAAGACTGGCCTGCAAGACACGAGCACAACAGTGTGAGAGCTGGAAAGGATGTTAAAGAGAGGACAGGGAGCAAATCCCTCCTGCAAGAACTGCAGGGGAAAATCCAAGCACAGTTGGGTTTTGCAGCTAATTATAACCTAGCAAGAGTCATCTTGAAAGACAGACTAGCTCCACATCAGCTGCAAAGGAATTCCAGAACTTAACTGACATGTAAAAGGGAGCCTTTTTTTCCACTTCTGTTCTATCTCTCCTTCTTTCCTGTGAGGGTGCCAGAGTCCTGGACTAGGCTGCCCAGAGAGGTTGTGGAGTCTCCTCTGAAGAGATTCCAACCCACCTGGACATGATCCTGGGCACCCTGCTCTGGGTGACCCTGCTTTAGCAGGGGGAGTTGGATGAGGTAATCTTCAGAGGTCCCTTTCAACCCCCACCAAGCTGGGATTCTGAAATTCTTCCAAATCTCTGCAGAGACAACATACAAAGATCCAAGTGCGAGTCAGCGGCTACAACAAACGCAAAGACTTTTGGTTGGCGGTGGAGATGTATGCATTGCACTAGTGAATAAGGGTCATGGGTGACCATGAACCAACATAGCTATAAGTGCAGAAAGAAATGAGCTCTCAGCTTGCTCTAGTAGAGGTTGGAGTGAGATAGGCCAGGTAAATACTCACCAAGCTTCACCTCTTTCTAAAGTCAGAACCACCATTTTCCTTTACCTCCTGGGACTTTCCACATAAAAGCACCAGTGGGGCAAGGATATATTTATCTGTTTCTAACAGTGTTGTTGCAAATTCAAAACACTCTATTACAGCAATTGTTCTCAGGTTAACGTACATGTTGAAACACTTGCTTTTACCAGCATTTTGTTCCAGTTGCCCAGACTTGTAGGCTTTAACACCTGTGCAAATGAAGGCCAAGAGAAAAGAGTTCATAGTGGCATTTTTATATTCACTATTTGTTTCCAGGCTGTTTACTTTCACCCTGTATCCTGCTTTGAGCTAGGACAGAACTAATTCTGTTGAGTGATTTCCCTTCTCAGCCCAGCTTCTCCTAACTAACTGCCCCATCTGAAGTTAATGGCAGATCTTCACAGACAGTCTCTGCTTCCAGCAGTGATAACGCTCCACATTTAGAGCTACTGCCAAGGGGTGG
>JAAGNO010007976.1:0-34405 GCA_033439905.1 Ceryle rudis
CGGGTAGTGGGAAGGGGGGAGTGGGCGGTAGGAGGGCCGAGCGGGAGCGGCAGGGCTTCAGTCGCTGGCGCTTTGCCTTGGATTTTCTGTTTGCTTTCCTTTAAAATTGGGCATAACTCTGCTGGCTTCCACTGTACGTCTAGTGGTAGTCCAGGAAAAAGCAGAGTTTCTGCAGAAGCTGTCGGATTTAGACAGGGTTTCTGTCTGGCAGTGCTGTCACTTTCTCTTTTGACTCCTGAGCCCAGGGGTCGGGGATGTGCTCCAGGGTCCATAATCTAGAAGTTTATTTGGCCATAGTGCAGTTTTTACTATGTGCTGTGTGGCAGCATATCTGGAGTGTGTTATTGACAAGAGTTTACTCTGTTTTTTTCGTTCGTGTCCAGACTTCGGTATACTTGGTTTAGGTAGAATTCCTGTTGAATATATTGTTGTATCTGACACTTCAACCAAAGCTGTTAAAATACTAACCTTTAAACCTAGAAACTTTATCGACATTTGGACTTGGAAACAAATACAGGAGAGGTATAATCAGTTATGAAGTAACAGGGCAGTTTCTTGTTGGCCAGTACCTTTCTTTCTGTAGAAGCTGTGTGTGATTTATGAAATAGATAGATTTCACTTGAAATTTCTCAGGAGAAAAGTTTGATCATAATAGATGTGTTGTAACCAGTTTTGAGCATTTGAAGTAGAATGTAATTTGCAAGTCTGCTAGGTCTGTCCAGATGCTGTGGCAACTTCAAGTAAAAATTGTCTTGTGAAAAAAATGTGAGTGAACGAAACCTTGGAGGAAAAACTGTGTGTGTGCAGTTGCACAGATTGAGAGCTCTGGGGTCAGGCATTCGCTTTGTTAAAAAGCAATTTGTAAGACTGCAGTATGAGACATTGCAATAAGAAATAGCTAATGTGGAAGAGGAGGTTACAGCCTTGTATGGTTAGTTTTTAATTCATATTCACCGTGTCTTGGAAAAGGTAGCTCCAAGGCTTTTGTTTGAAAACTTCAGACTGCTGGCAAGGAAACCGCAGGCTGAGACAAACTGCTGTTCAAACCAAAGGTAATGTGACAACAGCTAGATAGAACTTGTCAATTAAGCAGGTAGTCTTTATAAAAAATTAATATCTATTCAGAGTCTCACTGAATATGGGAAGAGGTAGGTCCTTTTGGTCTCAAATGTAGCTTCCACCCCCCCCTCCCCCCCGAAGTACTGCTCTTCTGCTCTGACAGAATAGTTTACTTAATGAGTACTGCCTTGCTGAGAAAGCTGTTCATAAAGGGGCAGTGAGCTATATCCTGCATGCACAGGAGACTTTTGAAGGGGAGCTGATCTATATTGTACGTAGGTCTTTACACAGCTGCTAAATCTGGACCAGTATTTGAGTCTCCTGCTGCTCTTAAAGCAGCAGTTAAGCTTCAGTTGCCTGTATTATGGGGCAAGCTTCAGTGTTCCTTAAACTTCTTTTTTTTTCCTGCGCAAAGGGAAAAGACAGGCAAAAGCAAGCTGCCTTGGATTTTGTTGAGGTAAGAAGAATTCTCTTGCTTCACAGCTCTAGACAAGTTAAAGATGCAACAACAAGTGCCAACTCCCCTGAGAATAAGTAGGGAGATTAGTCACAAGTTAAAGCAGATGGAATCATATTTGGCTGTTTTCCCTCTTTCCACCCTCTGCCGTTTTAAGTGTTGTCTAGACATAAACTAAACAGGCAGAACCATGATGGTCATCTTAGTCTTTAGCATCTCTTGAGCTCTTTTTCAGAATAAAAAGCAGTAACTGTTGCATTACTGTCGGACATACATAAATAAGCAGAACTCGCTTAAAGTCTTAGGTAAGTGTAATCTGAATTCTGAGCGTGGCTCATTGGTGTGTAGGAGGGAGTTCTTAAGCTAGCTTCAAATGACTTGTTGCTGGCAGACAACCCTGTGTGTTTAAAAAACAAGGTATTTAGAAAGACTTAGAATGCTGTCAGGTTTTACATTACTTACAAAACTTCCTCGCGTAAGGAATTCCGAGATCGTAGTGTTGCTCTGATGCATTGGGGTAACAATAACTGTAGTTATTCCCAAGTTGTTTTGTAGCAACAAAGACAAAAGGATCCCCTAGGATCTTTACTTATAGCTGGCTCACATGGCAGAACACATTTTACAGTAGGCTCATCGCTTTTCTCAAATGTTATTTAGCCCTCAGTGGGAATGGAACTCTTGATCTCTTTCATATATGGTAATTTAGATGCATTTATTGCTTAAAGACTTGGTTTATTGCACCAGAGGTTGCTATCCTATAGTCTGTGCCTTCCTTCTATTGAGCCTGTATTTTCAGAATGGAATCGTAATGGTTGTGGTCCATATAATACCAAAAATCTATGTGTTTCTTGGCATGTGTGTGCAAGTGTTGATAGGGTTGATGGGTTTAATGCATGGTGCAAACCAACTGAAGAAATTAGCAGTAGAATTCAGCTACCCTTCCTTGGTCCCTCATCTGCCTTCTGAACTGAAGCACGTGAAAACTAGGTCTGTACACAGTGTGAAGAGACAGCTGTGTACATAAATGTTTCTATATCCCAGATCCACATGCTCTTCTTTCTTGCATGTATTTATATGCCTAACATGCCCTTGTTGGAAGCATGGCAAAAAGAATTGTGTAGATAAAAAAGGAATCAGGGTGTTGGGGAAGAGAAATGTGTGCTTGAGTAAAGCTGCTTGAGTCTGTACTCTTGGGTCTGTGGCTTGGCAGCATGCATACAAAAATACTGCTTTATAAGCTAGTTAAAATCTATCCTGTTTGGGTATTTGTGTTCAGTAGCAGACTCAACAGTGCTTCTTGATCTGCTTATCTGTTGTAAGAGCTGATCCCTGTTTTTACTCTAATCCAAAACTCAAGATGGGAGAAGAAAATATGCTACAATATGGGGAAGTGGTACAAGTGGGTTGTAATATACAGTGTTAGAGTTGGAAAAAATGCCCTAAACGCTGAGGCCACTGCTATGCATCAGTGTTGCAAGGGGGTTGGGAAGAGAGGAGGCTGCCAAAGCACTTCCCCTAGTCGGAATGCTGTTTCAGCCCCACCATGTGTGCAGGAGGGGGTGAAGTCTTGGCTCCGGCACTCGGGGAGCTTTGCCAGTGACGGAAGAGGAGCCAGGGCTGTACCTTGCTTGGGGTGATGGGCTCGTATGTACCTACAGAACTTGTCTGTCAAAGTCAAGCTCATTTAGACAACAGTTCACTTAATAGGCACTTGATTTCCTGACTTGTGTACATAGCTAAAAAAGTAGGTCATACAAATGTAGCTTCATGTGAAAGTCTTTTTCCAGTGAAATTTCTGAAATAGGTGCTGTTTCTTAAACTAAGAGTTTAAGTACTTGAAGTTGGATGTATAAGGAGAATCAGTGGTATTCCACATTGCTCTAAGCCACATCTAGTCTTGGCTGCTCAAGGTTCATTTGTACGCTTTGAGGTTTCAGTCAAAAATAAGATTTGTATCTGAACATGCTTCCTCATAACAGCAGCTCTTAAGGGCTCTGGCTCTTCATAAACCAAAAATGGTGGCAAAACTGTATCTGCTGTTTCTTCACCTTTCCTCTTCTCTGGTATGACTGTTTCTAAAATACTGGCCTCAATGCTTGAACCTAAAAGCATTTTACAGCTGTTGCTGCTTAATGAATGCTTGATTGATACCACTTTTACAGAAGGACTTGCAATCTCCTTTGGTTTGAGAGACTTTCCTGTGAACTTTCTCAATGGGTAACACCTACATATCTCTCTTTTGAAAAAGAATCTGGAAACTTCATTGCATCCATAGTGTCTAGCTAAATGTGGTTAGGCAAGATCCTTAGAGTCTTTGTTTCTGCATAAGTATGCAGCCCAGCCTGTGATCAATGAAATTCCCTCTGGTTTCTGGCACTTATGTATTTGAACTGTTGAGTCAGGATACAGTGACCTTTGTAGTTCAAATAGGAGTATTTTAGTCCTATAGTTAGTGGTTCTAAGGTTTCTTTTCTGTTTTAGGTTGACCACTAAGGAGTGCTTAAAGCTTTTTCTATCTACTTTTCACAAAAGGTGTGCTATCGTACAGTTGAGCTGACCTAACAGATATCAGCTCCCAGAAGGGAATAGTCCTTAGCTGTGCATTCCTGCATCTTACATTTGTGGTGTGTATAGTACAGGTTTCATAAGTTGTCTTGAAAGGTTTAGATTTGGCAAATAACTCCTGAGGGAAAAGTGATAGAAAATCAGTGTCCTTTCTCTCCTCTTCCATCTTTGAGACTACTACTTAACTTTTAAGATTTAGGGAAATACTTTAATCTAGAAAGTTATCTAATGAATGGATTTGTTCAGCCACTAGATGACCAAAGATTTCAACAGAAGCTAATTTTAAAGCAGGCAGTTTTTGTATGGTCATGTCTATTATTTTTTTTTTTTTTTCCCCCCCTCCTCCCCTATAAGAGCTTCATTTGTTTCCACTGCTGCTTGGTGTTCTGTTTTCTTTTGGTGCTAACCAAAGTGACTAGAGATGTGCAGTAACATGGGATATTCTCTGAAATGGTGTTGCAGCTACAGACTTGCAGCCAGCTCATGTCTGCTAACAAGCTCTAACCTGAGGCTTTTGTCTGTTGAACCCAATAAAAATGCTTCAGTACTTATGAAAAGAACTGAAATGAGATTTAGCTGCAGATTTGTAGGACTTGGGTTTCTGTTCCAAGCTTGAAGCTGATATTGTATAGGATGCTTAGTTATGCTGGTGAGAGACCCATCTCTCCTCAAATGTGGTAAAATGTCAAGCACAATTTAAATTACTAATACTGCTTTAACTACCTTGACTTTTGGAAAGAAGACTCCAAATGGAAGCTGAATCCTTCTAAGTTTGGCAAAGAATAACAGAGAAGACACCAGTGTTAGGATGCAGTAACGATTCCTCTTGAGGCTGGAATGCATGCTGGTACCATGGGTAGCACTGCTGGACCACAGCATGAGAATATAAAATGTGATCAGAAACCCGAGTATGTTGGACATGCGAAAATGTCCTTCATTCAAGGCTATATCCCCTAGCCAGAGAGGAGCAACTACTCATAAAGAATGAAAAGTAGGGAGGTAACTTCTCTTATTTTCAGTTTTCCACAATCCTGTGGAAACAGGATGTGAGGAAAAAGCACCCTTTAATTCTTTACTGGGTTTGCTGCAAGTTACATGATGTGTTTTGCCTTTTCCTCACTTGTTCTTAAAGCTTTTCTTTGCAGAACATGATGTGTAGATTTTTTCATTCCACAAGATAAACTGGATACACTCTGATCTCATTGCTGGTGGAGTGGAGGGGAGTTGAAGAGCTCTTCAGAGAGAATAGTATAGGCATGTCTTTTATAGGTTAGCTGTAGCTTTTGTTGCCTAGTGTTAAACTGACTGTTTTTGTAACGGCTTCTGAGCACGAAGTACTTGTAAATGAGAGGACAGCTGAAGTTAGTTTGTGATTGGGTAGCAGACTGCTTAGCAGGTCCAGGAAGTTCATATACTAACGGGCTTGCCCCTGCCTGCAGGGAGCTACCTGCCTCTGAACTTCGTGGAAGTGCTGCATTTCTTGAGGAAGCCCTTGTAGCATTGCTTCAGGGCTTGTATGGGTGCCATTAGCGTCCTTGTACCTCCTGGTTGCTTATGGATGCTGGTTGGTTGGTTTGTTTTAATAGCTGTGTTTTCTCTTTCTCTTCTGGGGTGGTGCTTGCTAAGTGAATCTCCCTATCCACGAAGGTCTTGTGCAGCTCAGCATGCAAAATATCAGTTAGCATACCTCAGCTTTGTTGTCTGTCCTGCTTCAAATGCTATATTAGGTGTTGACTTTGGAGAAAAGTTAGGTTAAACTTGATCACTTTAAGAAAAGAATTGTGGTAAGTAATGTGTCTCCTGATAGATTCCAGACTCAATTACCTATACTTGCTTGGCATTAAAAACATTATAGTAATTATTTGGTTTTGCTCACTGCCAGAAAATGAGCAGCCAGATTAATGATTGCTTTTGTTCTTCAGTCAACAGTCAATACAATATTTAGAAATGTTTATTATTTTATCCTCTTATTAGTGCAATATTTTGTATTTGGAGATCTCTTCAAACTGTTTGTGTTAAACTCATGGCTTAAATTGTGTGCTGAGCACTGCCAGTTCTTCTAGGACTAATAAACCCTTGAATATGTAAAAATATTAATGTTCTAATCACATCTATTTTAAAGGACTAAAACTAACTTTATGTGCAGAAAAGAGGGCACTGTCTTATCTTCCAGTTATGTTCCCCCTCTGATTCTGCAAGACATGCCATGGGGCTTTGATCACCATAAAGACTCTTCTCTTGCAATGGTTGGTGTAGGGAGGGAGTCTACATATATGAAACAAGCTGTAATTCTTCATAGGCTTGGAGGTCTAAAAAGACAGTTCACTTGTTCTTCTCATCTAGTAAATGAATGTTCATGCTGGGTAGCAAATGCTGTTTAATTCTGATTGTTGTGTGTCTGTCTGTATACTTATGGCTGTTAGAATTTTATATCAAATTCCACTGTCATTGAGGTAAAGGATAGGGATGCAGCACAATATTTGAGAATAAAGGGTCTTGTTGCTCTTGTAAGGAAAGTAGTCTGTGGGTGAAGGCTAAATTAATATCTCATTGGTAGTGACTGCCTATGTAAATGGCAAAACTATTAAATATGAATTAAGAGGTGAATGAGAAGGGTGAAAACCTTGAAGTGAAATATGAAGTTTAACTAGTAGTCTGAACGCTTATTTTAAATAGCTCTTTTCAACAACTGATATTGCAGCCAGTGATTGATCTGTAAAAGCCTTATGGGCCTCGGCAAAAATTGCCCGGGAAGTCTTAACTCTGAGTGGAATTTCAAAACTTGAATTCAGGACTGAGGTTTTCCATGTGGCTTTTGGCTACCTCTGACACAACTGAAAAATTCTCTTCAGAACATCTGCGTTGGCTGCCTTTCCATGGGCACATAAAGGTCTAGCACAAATAGTGTTTGCAGCACATGGTCTTGCAGGTTATTGTGTACTGCTGCTCAAATGTGAGGCACAAATGTAAACAGCCTATTTTTTTTTTTTTTTGTATGCAGGTAGGGAAAAGTATGGCTTTTGTGACTGATCAGTATCTTGTTGTGCAAGAGTAGCTGTTGGAATCTGACAAGTCAGAATGTCTGTGTTGGCTAGTTGAACAGGTTTTCTCCCATCTGCCATAGTGTCAACTCACATCAGTTTTTCCAAAATGGATTCGGTGCCTGTACTAGCCTTGAAATAAGGTCATAGCCTGTGCTCGGTTTAGTTTTCTAGTTGTTTTAAAATTTTCCCTTTTTTTTTTTTTTTTTTTTTTTTTTAATTTATAAGAACTATAAAAAGTATTGGGTATGACACAGAAAATCATGCTAGCTCTGGATTTCCTAGCCTAGGTCTTGCATTCAGATAGCCCGGAGAAAGAGAACAAGAGTTGGATTTGGTTCTCAAGCTCCAGTGATAGGTCTGCTTAGCACGCTATGGTGGTGCTTTGGTATCTTGTAGTCCAGCTCTTCCTTTTTTTTATATTGCTGGACTTCAGTCTCCACCTAAAGTTTGACAGTGTACGTTTAAACCTTCATTTTCAGTATGATCAATATTTTCTGTATGAAAGAAACTGTTAAACTCTAGCTTTATATAGTCTTATGGACATTTGACCTTATGTTCATTAACTCCTTTGTTTCTTTGTTTGTTTGTTTGAAAGGCCCTTCCTTCTTCCATGATGATAGTAGCTGTCTACTGCCCGGTGATAGCAGCTCTCTTTATCGTTTTGAAGATGGTGAATTACCGTTTGCACAGGGCACTGGATGAGGGAGAAATTGTGGAGAGGAATGCCAGTGAGCATATGGACAGAGGTGCAAAAACAGAACAAAGCAATGTTTCAGCCAAGAGGAAAGACAGCAATGGGCCCAGGTAAGGTGTTGTCTGATGTTTGTATACTGCTTCCAATGATAAACAGTCCTGTCTTCATCCGATGTGTAACTGATGGTTGAAATAAACACTGAGGAGTATAGATGCAGACCTCTGTACTTTGGAAATACTGTTTAAATATAGTCTTTAAAAGCAGACTTATTTGTGTATTAGGTTTGAAATGGATTCATGTTGATTTCCTGGTTCCTCCCACAAAGGAGTTACAGAATAATGCTGAAAATACTGGAAGCGCTGAAACAATAGCAGGGAAAATGTGTGCTGATTAAGTCACTAAATACTTAATGAACATAACTAGTACAAGGATTCTTATTTCAGCAGTAGACTTAGTTTGAAAAATCTAGCTGTCCAAGGCCACATACTACATAAGTCTTCTATCGCTAAAAGGAATGTTTATTTGGGTTTCAATTTACTTAGTTTTGCAAAAGCAGGAGTCAGATACAATGCTTGACTCCAGTCACAGTCTTATTTCAGGAGAATGCTGTCCTGTGAATTTGGAAATTGTGGAATTGCTCAGCTCAGTAATGAAGATGATGATTCTGAAGTACTGTCAATAGGAGCTGATTCCTTTTCACAGATCTTTACTGTTGCCAGCATAAAAAAGCAGAGATTTTTCTCCTTTGACCAGACTATTTGGAGAAAGACGAGCAAAAGATGAGTCATCAACAAGGCCAGCCTAACCAGTCTGATGAGACTGGATGTGTTATGATCTCTATTATCAAAGCCTCTGCCTGGCTCCGTATAATTGATGCTACCTTAGAGTTAGACTGCAACCTTGAATTGCTAGCTTTTTGAGGAAGACCTTTCTCTTGTCTGTGAGCTTGTGGTAATAGTAGCCATGAATTCCTCTCGAGGCACTTGGTGTGCTGTCCTGACTCTTAAAAGGTTGTGTGGGGTGTGTGTGTGTGTGTTTTAGTTTGTGGCTTTTTTTAATAAAAACAAAATGGACATACCCCTGAAACTTACATGGAAACACATGCTATAAGGAAATGATAGAGGTAAAAGAAACCTCTTAAGTCTGTTTATCTGGATGCTTAAGGAAAGGAAATGTTAAATTGATGGTCTTTAAAACGTTCAGCCTAGAGGTAAAAGGATGTAACTGTGCATATGAGACAGATTCTCATAAGATGGGTCTTAAGTTCTTCTCTATCTGCTCTCAGCTCAGGTATTCTTAGCAAAAACCTTTAAAGTTGATATACAGTAACTTCTCGTATCAATCTTTTATAACCTGACCCTTTTTCCATGTTGTGTTTGGTAACTGAACCTGCTGATTTTAATTGACTCCATTTAGTCACAGTATACCTTACTAAAACTGTACTGAGCTGTTCTGGCAAAATGCATGCCTGAATGTATATTAATGCTTATTCTGATTAATAAAATTCATGAAAGTAAACTAATGGTCTGTTCTGTTCCAGTGCAGCCTTGCTGATGCATGTTTTAGCTGTGATTTTTAGCTGTGTTGGTTGGTTTGGTTATTTTTTTTTTTTGGTTGTGGTTTGTTTAAGCCATGTAGTTTTTCCTTCCAAAACAGTAGCCAAGACTTGGCAAGGGACTTCTTTCAACTAGTATTGAGAGTTACTTCTGGATGTTTCAGGTCTGTTTTGTCTAAGAAGCAGTTGACATGGGACAAGTTACTATATTATAAGCATTTGTGAGCTCAGAAGTAGAGGTTAGTTTGATGCTGTGTGTCCTGCTTGCCAACTAAAGTTTCATTAACTTTTATATGATCCTTGTTCCCACTTTCAGGTCTCTTAACTAGAACTGGGAACAAGGTCAATGCAGAAATTACGGAGTTACTTTTTGGTAAGTGGGATGTACAGTATATACTAATCTTTGCCTGGCAGCTTATGAGAATTCTGGCATAACATTCAAACCAGTAGGGGGGATGTAGAGTGAGTGTTTAACGTTGAGCTGTCATCTTTGTAAATTAAATTGGAACACTAATAGGAAAAAAAACCCACCAGAACAAAACCAACCAAAAAAACCCCAACCAAAAAAAACCCCAACAAACCTGTCTTGGAAGAATGTGTGTAGGGTTTTTGGTTTCGTGTGTGTGTATGTGTGTGGTGTTGGGGTGTGGTTGTTTTTTCTGTTGTTGTTTTGGTGTGTGGTTTTTTTTTTTGTTAATTCTGTTCCTTTAGCATAAGTTTGATATAGGGGAGGTCTAAGTAGATGTACTACCATATATACTTGCATAATCAGAACATTAGTTTTGATAGCTTAACCTGCAACATGTAATATCAAAAATATATAGTATCGTGTGCAAAGCTGTCCTGGGGTTTTTGCTTCATCACACGTACCCTCCCTAAGACTACTTTCTATATGAATATTGGTATTTTTGAAGGATAAAGCAGCAGCCTGGTTTCTCTTCAAAAGTTAAATTCAGGATTCTGCTTAGCTTCTAAGAACTGCAGTTCTTTCTGAAGATATTTATCTGAAAAGTGGTGCTTTCAAATATCTAACAAAAAATATTTGCTGCTGTTTGTAGATGTATGTGAACTCCTTATTTATTTATCTTTGGTTCACACTGGTTTGTGAATAGGATCAAATTCTGAGGGATTTTAATTTTCAGCATACCAAAGTTCTATGAGAAGAGCCATTTACTGTTCCCTAAGAAATGGCATGTTTGTTTTTTCCCTCATCCTCTTTATAAAGCTGAAATTCACTAGTTAGTATTTTTGAAAGAAGCTGGCCTTAATTTAGGGATAGGAATGCAAGCTGTCATCTTCTGTGGCTTTTACTGCAGTTGCTGCCTTCATATTTAAGGGGTGGTGTTAGAAATGCTTCTGCAAAGCTTGATGAAAATAAGTAATGGGGATACAGGCTCGTAATCTCACATAAAAGGTAGAAGGATCAGTGCAAGCATAATCTTTGGGTATCAGTGGACCTACAAAGATACCTTTCGCTTAAGCCAGTCTTTCTTTTGGAAGTAAGAATATGGCTTCTTTCTTGTGTCAGTGACTACTGTCGTTCAAAGTATCATTGACCTGGCGACACTGCTGATCCCCTTCAGCATGGGGCAGCTGTAGCCACGATGCTACATGAATTTCACATGTATTTATGGGAGAAGTAAATAAATGCAACAGCTGGAGAATGCTTCATCTTTGAGTAGTTGCTCATACTTGTACGAGTGGACTGTAAGAGAATAAAAATAATTAAAAAAATCCCTATAACATTTGCCCTACTCTTCCTCTTCCTTCTCCTTACAGTTTTCTGTGGCTGGCAAACCTGTTCTTGAGCTTGGAGTTGTTTTGCCTTTTTAACTCATAACTAGCAATTCAAGCTTGAAAAGAAAACTTTCCTTAATATTTGAAACTGTTGTGGTCTAGCATTTGCAGTACATGCTGTGGTGGTCCTGTGTTTTCCCGAGTAGTTATCCTGCCATTTCAGTTGGAAGTTAAGGACAGAAGGTGATGTTCAAAAGAAAAGAGTAAAACTCTTCTTCTGCTTTGTCCTGAAATCAAAATTGCTCATTCTAAATTCTTTCTGGAAGTTCTAGTCCAAATATCAGACTTTCTTAGTTGGCCTAAGTCAGGTTTAAGTTTCTGAATTCATATAGGCTTACAGCCTCTTCAGACTTTGGGTTAGTCTGACACACCACTGTTACACAGCTGTAGAAAGTAATTTTAGATAGGACGTTACTAATAATTAGAAATAGTAGTTTTAGTTAATTTTGTGTGGGCTTTGAATGCCTCTTCCACAGCAATCTCCATTGCAAGTAGATGGACATAATTTATTCAGTCGTCTCAATTTGTGTGTTAACTCTTTTTTTTGCTTGCAAACTGGAAAATGCAGCACTTGCTCTAAGATATGAAGCCTGCAAACTGTAAGAAACCATTTGTAGAACTCAATGGAAAGGAATGGCCACAACACTAGCAGAAAATGGCTCTTAAAGGATTCTACATGCTGTTGTAGACCAGATCTTTATCTATACAATGTTTAATCCTAGAAATCTGTACTTCCTGCAGACTTCATTTGTTGTTGTTTTATTACTAGCTTTTGTTAATCCAGTAGTTTGCGTGTACTGTCACAGAATGTAGCAGTTGAGAGCAGAGTGGTGGTGTTGGGTTGTGTGGTCACCTATGCTGATACCTATTGGTTTATGTTCAGACAAAATCACCTCTTTCTCCCACCATGGCCAACTACACAGTTCTATGCATGAGAGCTTATTCACATTAAATTTTTTCTACTTCATAGGGCATACTTTAATCATAGGCAGTGTTTCTCAATGAATTATTCAAACAGTAAAGGAGTTACATCTTTTCGTGAAAGGTGTCCTTTGTTTTATCTTTGGCTGTCATCGTAATGTATGCTGAACTTCAAGTGAGAATTTTTCAGCTTAGTCTTTAATTTCATGTTAGGTCCTTATGTGTTCTTAAACTGCTTATATAAGGAATACTTTGTTTGGCTAAAGCTGGTGGAAATTACTGAAGTTGAATTCTGTATCTTTTCACCTAGTTCTACCTTAGTGTAATTGATAATATTGCATCACGGAAGGCTCTGTAATGGCTTTTAATAAGGAAAAAGCATGCTTATGTCTCATGGTGGAGCTCTACCAGAATGGTGGCTTTTCACTTCTTTCTTCAGTTTGCTGAAGTTGGACTGTAATTGTTCTGTTAAATCATGGCTGGTTCTTTCTTAAGCTTTTACTTAACGAATGTATTCCTAACTGCAAACTGTCTTTTTTTTTTTTTTTGTTATCCCTTTGATGTAGTAAGGTTCAGGAGCCTCTTGTATAATCTAGAATGTTTCCAAAGGTTGTAACTTTATGCCTCTGTACAACAGAGAAGAAGGGTCGTGCATGTGTTCCTTCTCTAGCGAAGTGTTGGAGTGGACTTGCCACAGCTCCGAGTTACTGATTGTTGAGAGGCAGTTGTTAGTCTTTGGGCAGGAGCAGAGGGGATCATTGTCAAATTACACTGCCAGTTACACTGTTCAGAAGTCTCCTGGATCAAGATGATTGAAGAGAACTGTGTTGGGAGAGAAAAAAGGATGCCTCAACTTCTCCCTCTTTGCAGTCAGCAAGCACTGTTTGGTTGGATCTCTCTAGTTGTAGTCCCCAACTCATTTTGCACCACCGCCCCTAGTGGGCAGCCCCACTTGCTTTTGTTTTATAGGTATCTGCCTTTGACTGGCTGAGTTATGTTGAATGATAATTTTGTAATGTTGATTTAGAAAATACTTACAGGATTAATAAGTATTGGTTTGAAAGGGTGAAATAACTGGGACATCTGTATAGTACCTCAAAATATTTCTTGGTGGGGCCTGTAAATTCTCTGAATAGAAATTATTTTCTGGTAGAAAGAAGTGGTTTGCATCCCTGGGAAAGATACCATGTCTGTATGTCTCAGACGTTCCAGCAGCTGTTACCGGCACTGTGTGACTTTTTTGGTTAACCCATGCTTACCTTTGCTTCTAGATCCAGTCTAAGGAAAAGATCAGGAGTCCCTTCTCTGCTCTTTGAAGGAGTTCTATTTAGTGCTCTTTCAACTGATTGACTGGCATTATAGTTGGATAGATGATCCAAAAGTTACATATATATATGTGAATAGATGGAGGATTTCATGCTGGCGTTTCAAAATGCCTTGTAGTTCCTAAGTGTTTGTGGTTTGTGTTGGCTGGTAACAGTGGACTGTACTAGGCAGTAGCTTTGTGACAGTATGTAGGGTGTTGCAGCTCTGGCTGAGCTTCCTGTGTCAGCTACGCAGGACTGCCATCTGAGATTCTGAGTTGTATTTGACTCAGGGAAAAATTATTTTGAATCTGCATTCAGTGTGGACAGACAAACTTCTGTTTAACTGGTATGTTAATGTTTTGGGTGACTTGTTTTTTTAATTCATGTTTCAGTGACCCTGGTGGAGGGATTGAGATGTCAGAGTTCATACGAGAAGCAACTCCCCCTGTTGGCTGTAGTTCACGCAATTCTTATGCTGGGATAGATCCTAACAACCAGGTAAGTACTAAAGCTATTTGCAGTTGTTGCTTTAGTGCCTCCTAGCTCTGCAATCTTTGGAGGTATCTTTTTTTTTTATTTTTACTTTTTTTTTTTTTACTATTTTACATCCTTAAAAAAATTGTATTAGTATAAACAACTTACCTTTCTGTATTTAACTGCTTTATTAGGGTGGCATTGCACTCTCCTAGCTGCACAGCTCTTGCTCATCACATCTTGTGTTTATTTTAGGAATAGCAGGATTTTATAAGGCAACATACTGTCCTATCAGAAAGTATTCCCTTTTGCTCAGTTAGCTTTTTTCTGATTTAGTGAATGAAAATGGCTCAGAGCATGGTCAGAGAAGTACCAGAACCCACTGTGGTAGGCCTCCCTTTTGATATTAGACTGTTGTATAGTTCAAGCTGTAACTTAATCTTTATGTTCTAACTTTTTTCCTCCTTTACTTTTGATTTGTCACTTAGATGATTAATTGGCATACTTCAGTTGTGCTGAATTTGAGGAGGCTTCTGTTAAGTCATCTTAGAACGTATCAGCTGTTGATTATCTCTTGCAATGCTAAATGGTTTCCTTGAAATTATTATTTCTGTCAGTTCAGACTCTGCAATCAGAAATGTTAATTTTCTAGAGTAGAAAGCAGGATAAACTGGTAGAAATGGAAAGACTAAAACTACTTGGTTTTGGATCACCTCTGGCAAGAATCTTCGCTATTTTGACACTTCAACAGGGGTGGGAAGAAAGCAATAAATAGCAGCTGCTGTGCACTAGATGGATGTGGTGAAGAACTTGACTTTATTAGATTTTAATGCAGCTTCATTATGCTCTAGTTGCTGTTCCATTTAGCCTGTGACGTTTAGACAGTTGTGGCATCTTTCTGTTACCAACTCTTCAGGAGAACGAGTAGATTAACTGGCCAGGCTGTATGGTTATGCTGACAATGAGCAATGCAGCATCATATTAAAGATACAGAAGCTATTTTTGAGTGATATGGAAATCCCTGGTGTGGTATTACAATATCAAGTCCTTCTAATTAGCTCTCTGAGCAAGCAGTATATAATGTAGTGCAGTGTTATGCTACTGGTGGTGTTTTATCTGAATAATGCTCTGTTATGCAGCACAGATACTCTTAAGAGATTTTCTCCTTTGGAGAGAGCAGGTATTTGCTAGTGTTCAAAGGAATAGGAGGCGATGGTCCATGCAGGAAGACAGAACTAGGCTGGGGATCATGTTTCTATGACTGGTCTTTGAAAAGGAACTGTTCCAAACATACATGTTTAAAGCATGTGAAGAAGCTCAGTGTTCTTTCCTGTGTGCTTTAATGCTGACACTAACACAGTTAAAGCTCCTGTGAAAGGAAGTATAGTGTTTAAAATGTGTTTTTATGCTGATAACAGAAGTGCTCACTAGTCCCTTTTGAATTTGAAGCATTAAAAGGGTATGTGAACAGTAAGTTTTCCCATGCTGATGCATTTGCATTCAGCTACAGCATTCAACAAGGCATGTTACTGAAGGGGAAAGAAGTTGAAACATGGCAAAACAACTAACCGAAAGTGTGCATGACAAGGTAGTAAACACGCTAAACAAGCTCAGACTGCTTTTTTTTGCATTACATGTAGCAGTGCAATTTTTTTCTGTAGTATAGCTGCATAAAATCTGCATACAGCCTCAGATTACCTTGAATTTGCTGTGCTTACAGAGAGGAATTAGTAGAGTCATGCTCCCCAGAGTCCCTTGAAAAAGGGATTTCAGAGAAACAGCATTTCAACAAGTATACACTAAAGTCAAATGCTATCATTTTTATTTATCTTGGGTTCAGGTTTTGCTTTTGAGTGCTCTTCTATCTTATTTCTGAATGTTTTAATGATTTTTGTGTGTTATGCTGAGCTGTTTGAGAGAGGTGATATTGAAAATGTTACTGAAGGAAAGGCTAAATTATCTT
This sequence comes from Ceryle rudis, assembly GCA_033439905.1. Taxonomy (NCBI): domain Eukaryota; kingdom Metazoa; phylum Chordata; class Aves; order Coraciiformes; family Cerylidae; genus Ceryle; species Ceryle rudis. Next base: position 15,837 of record JAAGNO010007976.1, read on the forward strand.
CAGCACTTCTGCTAAATAATCTGCTACAGATTACAGAACATACGTGGAAAGGCAGACTGAAAACCTAAATGGCCGGCTAATTTTCATATGAGGAACAACATGCCTGCTTCTTTGGCCAGTGAACATGGCTGAATAGCAGTTACTATTAATTAGAAATTAATAGATCAAGGAATACTGCAGTCTTCCACTAACCAGTTTACTTGGTTTGGGGTTAACTGTAATCTGTGTACTTGTCTTCAAAGGAAAAATTACATTTGCAGGAAGGAGAGGGAGGAATAAGATACAGGAAAATTATTAGGTTAAGTTGATTTAAGTTTGTTTACCTGCTAGCAGGGACCATCCTGCCATATTCTCTATTCATGCTGCTGCAATTTTTCATGTACCAACATTTAGGTTCTTGTGATTACCTGATCATTGGATCAACTCTGACAGATCTGAAAGCTAACCCTAGTAAAAATATGCATCTCTTCCAATGGGAGCAGTTTCTGTGTTTTGCTTGGTGTTTACTACAGTGAACAGATAAGTTTTATATTAACACAGTGTTTTCTTTAAGTGTTTTAGACAATTGTGATTACTGCATTAAACATTCAACTTTACAACAGCAGTTATTAGCATACCACCACACTGGTAGCATCTTTCCCCATTAAGTATTTCCAAGGAAAATTCCTAGATTAGAAACTGCTTTTAAAATCAGCATAAGCAAAATCTCCCAAGTATGTTGTCTATAAAGCAGAATAATGCAGAGTTCTAGTTAGATTGATAATAAGATGCCGTGTCAGCTCTGTTTGCAGTGGAAACATTCTGAGTTGGAAAGGATTTTACAGCACTGTGCTGTTGGATGCGAACGCACGCACTGTAGTAATAGGAAACAACAGTTTTGTAATTCCTGAAAGCTTGCAGCTTCTTACATAATTCTCTGTTTCTAGGTTGGTTCTGGGTTATCTCGTCTGGGAACAGCAGCAACCATCAAAGGTGAGATTTTTTGCTATTAGTTAAAATTACCTTGTGATAGCACTTCAAATTACTATCGTTTGCTGTGTTGCTTTTAAATGCTGTCTACCTCGTTCATCTTCAAAACTTTTTTTTTTTTGAGATAAGTACAGCATTTACTAATAGGAAGAAATCTTCCTTGGAGTTGCAAATTCTGTCCCTGAAACACTAGGAGAGAATATCCCGGAATCTATACTCTTGTTTTCCATGTAACAACAGGTTTTTCTTTTGCTTGCATGTGCAGAGGCAAGGGATTGGTTTGGGTGGACTTTCCCTACTATTTTGATTTTTGTGCAACTAGTCACCCTTCTGCTATTGTATTTCAGTGATTTATTATTTCTTGTTGCTTGGCATATAGTAAGAGTATTGTCCAGGCCAGCCCTTGTGAACTCTTCTGAGACTAAAAGCTATATTATTTATAATACGAAAATTTGCTATCTTGTAAATTAAGCCAAAAATAAGAAAAGAAAATGAGATGTGAGTTTTTGTCACCTTTCTGATTATTCCCCTCCCGCCCCCCCCAAATCTTTTTTGTCTTTACAAGTGTGTTGTTGCAATCTACTCCTTATTTTTATTGGCAACTGTGAAAAAAGGAAATACTTAAAATTTTTTCTTGAAGATATATCTATTTATTTCTATTGGATTCTGTGCAAGATACTTTGTCAGTTCTTCATGGAAGAACTGTGTAGTTGAATGAGAACGTATATAAAAAAAATAAGAGTAGACAATACTTATCTCCAGAAGACAAGTGAAATCTTTCGTGTTAGTAATTACTGTTGTTTACATCCAAATGACGAAATAAAAGCAATGCTCTTTCATGACAGGTGAGAAATTTGCAGTGTATATAGGTGTATGTGTTGAACACTAGTGCTTCAACTAATTTTTTCTTTCTTAAAATTCACAGGAGATACTGACACTGCCAAGACCTCTGATGATATCAGTTTAAGTCTTGGCCAGAGTTCTAGCCTATGTAAAGAAGGGAGTGAAGAACAAGGTAAAATTTCTTCTACATATTAAACATGGTATTTTGTTACCAAAGCCTTTTTACTTAATATGCTAAATAAATTCATGTAATTTGTTGATTTACTGTAATAAAGGATACCCTGAAGCTCTCTGTTTCCTTTCTTAATTACTTCAAGTTTCTGGGATGCATAGCTTGAATACTTTTAACTTTATTCTTTGGCTGTGTGTTTCTTGTTCTGGCATCTTCCAGCAGGTAAGAAATACTTGCTTACTGCTGAAAGATAGCTAGTTTGTGTGTCTCTGGAGGATCTCACTCATACACTGTAGGCTTCATTTGTTTTGCTTTCCGGTACAGCCAAATTATTTATTTATTTTAAAAGATCAGGCACACTTTTCTGGAGAGTAGATAATGCTGCACAGACATCTCTGTTTCTGGGGCTGTAGAGATACAGATAGATAATCTGCAAGCTATTAGAGTTTTGTAATTGTTTTTTCCTACTATGTAAGAAAGCTGTTGGCTTGCATTCTTCACATGTCCAGTTTTTTGTTTCAGATGTCATTTTTTCATTTAGCTTCATTGCCAGGAAAAAGTTTTCTCAGACTAAAACAGAGCTTAAAATTTTAGGGAAATTTTTGTTTGTTTGATTTTTAAAGTACCTGGTGATAAGTTGAAAGCTAACTCTGGGAACACTGCAGTTCATTTTGGCCAGTCTGATGAGACAGAGTTCCTTTCAATTGTTACTTTCTGCACCGAGTCATGTAGTATGTTTAAAAAAGAGGGTTACAAGTGGCTGTGCTGTTGTAATAGGCAATAGGGTTCTACTACTTTCAACTGAGTAACAGAACTGTTTGTGAAATCTGAAGGTACATATGTACAAATATGCTGTAGGAAAAAAATAGCAAGTGTATTACCTTGGCCTCCAGATCTTCTATTTTAGTGACGGTATCAAAAAGTAAAGTAGCCTGACTTTCAGTACTACCTGCAGGTAGACCCTTTTACAGCGATGGATGGAACCTTTTTTTTGTGACATAACAGAAATCATTGTTCTAAGAGCTAACAGCAAATCCTTGTGATCTGCTTTAACAGCACCAGTTTTAGAAGAGGTAAAACTCCGTAACTTTCTAGGGAGTTTCATTATAGAACCACTAGACCAGTGTCAGTGCCTGCCTCCTTGCTAACTGTGAGCTTACTTAGTGTCTGGTCAGAAAGGTGAGTTTTCTTGGGTTTTTTTGTGACTTCAAAGTTAGTGAGGTATACCCCGTTTTCTTTAATAATTTGAAAGTTTGTGGTACAAACAGTTTACTGCATTAATAAAGGAAAAAGCAGGGTACCCTTTTATAATTAAGAAACTTTGGGTTATATTAAAAATAACAAGTTTGAAATACATGAGTAATAGAGGAGGTCAGAGACTTGTCAGAGTTGTTGTCTTTTATTAGCTGTTAAGACTTAAGCTGGTATTGATGTTTTCTAGTTGTTGTTTTTATGTTATTGTTGCTTTAAAAAACAAGCAAACAAAACCAACCACAAAAAAAACACAACAAAACAAACAACAGCAAAGCCTGTCAGGTTTACCCAGACACTAGAAAACCTTTTAAATGGTAATGTGATGCATAGTACTTGCGAATGCGTTTGTCAGTTTATTTACTTTATGTGATATAAGCTGTTGTAAAGCAGACTGTATAACTTACATGAACATTCTACATGAGTATTTTTTTAATATGTACTTCAACAGATTTGGCAGCTGATCGGAAGCTTTTTCGTCTGGTGTCGAATGACTCGTTTGTCTCCATCCAACCTTCATTATCCTCTGGACAGGATTTGCCAAGAGACAACAGTGACAAAGTATGCCTCTCGAACAACCAGCTCGTGGACCAGTCTAAAACCAGTGCATGTGACACAGAAGTAGCTTCACTTGTAACTCTGCATTCTCACTCCTATAGAAAGGATCATAGACCACGAGGTGTACCAAGGACTTCTAGCTCTGCTGTCGCTTTTCCAGATGCTTCATTAAATGACTTCCCTCTCTATCAGCAAAAACGAGGACTAGATCCTGTCAGCGAGTTAGAAGCTTCCAAGCCTCCTTCTGGATCCAGGGAGTCCTTGGCTGAGAACTCTTGCATTTCAGGAGTTTTTCAATTAGATGACATTCTGAAAAGTAGCAGCCCTCAACCATTGGCTAAAAGTGGGAAGAGTAAATCCTTAAAAGCAGACAAAAGTGTGGACAGTCTGAGAAGCCTGAGTACTCGAAGCAGTGGTTCAACAGAAAGCTACTGCAGTGGGACTGACCGTGACACTAACAGTACCATCAGTAGCTATAAAAGTGAACATACTAGCTCAACGCATATAGAAAGTGTGTTGTCGGAGCATGAGGAGGAGTCTCCTAGAGAAGAGAAAGAGGATGGTAAGAAAAAGGACTGTGGTGTTGACTCAGAGGATGACAGTAGTTCTACTGACAAAAGGACTAGTAGTGACAGGACTGCTGTGGAAGTGAGCACTAACTGTGGTGTTCAGGAGGGAAAGGGTTCTAATGCATCTGATGAGATGCACAGCCAGAAGGGTCTTGGTGCCTCTGCTTCAGAAGAGGCCAATAAGAACCCCCATGCCAATGAATTGACTACACAACCTGACAGGCCACCTGGGAAGGCTGCTGAACACAGAGATGAGCAGAGTGAGAAAGTAGCTATGCTAGTAGATTCAAGAGCTTCTAAAGAAATGAGTGGAAAACAAAAAGAAGGAGATGTTCGACCAAAATCTTCTAGTTTAATACATCGAACAGCCTCTACCCACAAGTCCAGCCGGAGAAGGACAGGAAAAAAGCGGGCTAGTAGTTTTGATTCAAGTCGGCACAGGGAATATGTTTCCTTCCGAGGTGTATCTGGTACTAAACCTCACAGTGCTGTGTTTTGTCACGATGAGGACTCCAGTGATCAAAGTGACTTGAGCAGGACATCAAGTATGCAGTCAGCTCACCAGTTCAGCAGTGATAGCTCTTCCAGCACCACCTCCCATTCATGCCAGTCTCCTGAGGGAAAGTACAGTGCTCTAAAGACCAAGTATGTTTCTAAAGAACGTGGGGGTGCAGACCCTGAAAATGCTCACAAAACCCATGTAAGCTCTGAAGGAATTAGTAAAAAACGATCTACACGTCGGACTTCTAGCACAAACAGTGCCAAGAATCGTGCCAGAGTGTTAAGCCTGGACAGTGGTACTGTAGCTTGTTTAAATGACCCAAATAGTTTAATGGCACCAGGTAACATAAAACAGTTAACCACTTCAAAATCTGATTTGGAAGCCAAAGAAGGAGAGGTGCTAGATGAGCTATCTCTGTTGGGAAGGGCTTCACACTTAGAGTCAGTCACTCGTTCTAGGAATAGCTTACCAAGCCAGGCTACGTTTCCTGAAGGGGAAGAGCAAGAATCAGCGAGTGGAGGTAAGTAAATGACCTACTGGAAGTACCTTGCTGTAATTTTGTTAATGAGTCTGGTATCTATGGCTTAAGTTACAGCGTCTTCCTGTTTCTTCATTCTTGCTTAGCAAAGCTGACAAAGCATTTCCTTCATAATGTCTTGGAAGATCCACAGAAGTGGGAGTTTAATTCAAACAAATGCTGTGAAACCTATAGGTAGAGGTGTTATAGGTGTTACGGGCTTGTAGCTGGCAGTTGTTAACCAGAGCTGTATCTTAAAATTATCACTTTTGATCAAATCAGACCTGCTCCATTGTATTGCTCAAACTTCAAACTATATGTATTATTTTAAAAGGTAACAATAAAAGAGAGCCTATTTGTTTGAAAGATTGTACAGGTCAGAAAATTTTGAATATGGAAGTGATTGGTTTCTGCTTCCTCTTAGATGAACTCTGTGGCATGGCTTGTGCTGGTCTCAAAAATTCCAACACCCAAAACAGAAAAAAAAAAAAACCCAAAAACCCACCCCAAGCCCTTACAATGCTGCCTTGTATTGTGCATTCTTACAATGCTCTGGTCTCTAAGCTGAATTCTCCTAGGGATTTGATTTTTTTGCTTACCCTTGCCATTGTTGGCTAGACTGTGTTGTTTACTTTGGGTTTGGGGTTTTTTTTTGTCCTCGTTTTGAGAACACAATAACCTTTCTGTCCTGGAGAGAGGAATGTAGTTTCCTTTTATTTTCTGTAACTATTGCTTTGCTTAGTGTAATGTGAGTGCTGAGATTACCTGTAGTAGTTGATACAAATATAGATTCATAGGGGCATTAAAGAAATAAATTTGGAGCTCTTAATAGTTTTTTGTTTATCACTTGTTACAATGTTTCAGTCCCTTCTTGGTTAGCTCTGTTGACTGTCTTTAAGTGGAAAGCTATTTGTGTGGTGGGAAGTAAGTGGGTTTAAAATACATTTTCAGAGCACTTTGGGATTGCTAATTACCTCAGTCTGACTTTTGGGGTTGCTTGAGAGGAATGCCTGCTGGACAATCTGGATTTTAGCACACAAATACTTAGTAAAATTGTGCTTTAAATCGAGACATAGATATGTTGTAACATATCTATGTAACAATTGTAACAAATTCACTGTCCTTGTTATTTAGAATGCGTTAACAAAGTATAGTAACTCTTCCAACTTAAAAGGAGACTTGCAACTCGGTGAGATGAGTTTTATAACCAGTAGTTTGTGTTCTTGGTGTTTGTTTCCTTTTTTCCCCTGACATGAGCAAATTAAAAATCAGGAAAGTTAATTTCTGGGGGGAAAGTGTGCTACACTGAATTTCAGCTGTGTTTTGATTACTGATCAAGCTTGACTGGTTTACAGTTAACTCAGACCTATTTAGATGCCTTCACTTAAAAAAAAAATCCGCATTTATTGGTACTTTCTGTACTTTCTGTTATTCTTAGTGATATTGTTCTGCAGTATCTTCAAGCAAAGTCCAGTTTGCTCTTCTAGTACTAACTCTGCAAGCTAAACACTTATCACACATTCTTATGCCTTGTTAAAGTGACAGCCTTTCCTTATGTCTGAGAGTAATTTGACTAATAAATGGTCTGCTTTCTGTATTTACCATTTTGACTCTATGCTCTCTTTAGCACAAGACTTAATTTCATATTGGTGTGTGTTATTACAGTTTAAAACTGTTAAGGTTCTCTCCTGATATGCAAAGGAGGATTTAATATACCTTATCTTACAGAACATGTTCAGGCTTCATACGCACTCGCCAGTTATCAGCAGTCAGAAACAATCAGTGCAGGACTGATTCTGTATATTATCAAATATCTTGATTGCTCTTTTAAAGACTGAAATGGTGGGGAAGACCAACCCTGAGACATTTAAAAGCAATCTTAAAGATACAAATCTATCTCATCTTAAGCAGGGAAGTCTTGCTGTGATTCTTGCTGGACTATTTTCTTCAGTTTCCCTTTTAAACTTTGTGTAGATAATGGTCATTTTGAAGTCGTTAATATTAGTAATAAATGGCGAGCACCCAAGTATTGCTTGCCCACGGGTTTCAGGCTGACTTGAAGAAGCAATCTGGCTTCAGGTTCTTGAGATCTGATGTCATCATGTGATCAATAACTTTAGTTATGTCTTATATTTCCTATTCTATTGGTAATAAGAAATGTTTCCTTTATGACTGGAAGAAATTAATGTAATTAAGCTTTTTTTGAAAGCAGAGCAAAAATACCCCTCTTCTTTAGCATTGTGTAAATATTTATGCAGTCATGTCTAGCATCAAGCCAGTAATTATTTTGAATATATCTGTCCATGATCAATCTGAATAATTCCATTGTCCTTTGTTTCTGCTGGGCTTTTTTTTCCTACTGTATGTTTTTGTGGTTTTAGGGTGGTTTGTTTTTTGTTGTGTGTGTGTTTTTTTTTTTTAATAACTTACTACAAGTTTTGTAACAGCTGTATCTTTAATTGTGGTGTGCTTTGGGCTTACCTGTGACAAATAGTAATCAGAGACAATGTATTAACTTTTTAGGATCTAAGTTGATTTGCTTTCGGTATTTCCCACTATTGAGTTGTCTTCACCTTTTGGGAGTGTTTTTAAAGACCTACATGTGTAATATAAATCTACACGGTGTGTGTGCTGAAAAATTACTTAAAATCAAGAAGTTCTTTTATTTATGTGTAGCAGATGAATTACAGAACAAACTTGGTTCAGATTATCATAAGATCAGAGTGTGTTGGTTGGATGGGTTTTTTAGAAGTTGTCTGATCCAGCCTCCTGCTGAAAGGATTATTTTATATACATATCTTTTATTTTCTGTGATAGCTTTCTGAAACAAATAATTAACAGATGCATGCTGGATAACCACAACACTGAAATTAATACTGCCTCCTTTTTTTTTCTGTCAGCAGCTTTCAGTTCCTCTTTTTCAAGTGTGACTTAAAACAGTAATTATAGCCATTTTAAATCTTTTAGGAGTAAAATAAAAAGTACATTCTTTCTTGTTTGTGTAACTGAGAATATGTTTTGTAATGGGTGTAGCCTTTAGTAATCTTTTATTTATCAGGATGCTGCACAACCTTGTACATCTACTTCAGCAGATACAGCTTAGCAGTTTCATTTCTCTTTTACTATGCCAGGAAGTGGTGAGTGACTCACTTTTTACAAGATAACTTGTGCATTTGAATAGAAATTGCGGTTCATTAAAATGCAGATGAAGAGCACTTGAAAATACTCTAAATACATGTGATGGATGTGTAACAAAAAATGGAATGTATCTTAGAATAGTTGTTACCCTTGTTTAACTACTGAGCCTCTATAAGTAGCTAATGAATTGATGGGTTATGGGTTAAATGAAGTTGTTTAGATATCTAATGGTGTTTTGGAAATACCACCTTGCTACTGTCCTATGCCTGGTTCCTGTCAGAGGTGTGCTATTTCTGGATTGCTGCTTGTAAAGATTTAAAGAACTGACATGCTGCGTGTGACCCAATGATGTTTTATAAAACTTGAGCTGACCTGAAAAGTCAAGTGTTGTCCCCCAGTTTTATATTAACTGTAAAGTATGGACCCTTTAAGTTGCTGCTCTCTTTTACAGCTTGCTGAAATGTAAGATTTGTTTATTTACTTTAAGTCCTTGAGTTACCCTTTTGTAAATAAAACTGCATGTAATGTCGTGCATTTTTCCTTCTGTGCATTGCATAGCAACTTTGAAGTAACAGCTCATACTGTTCTTTTGTGTTTTGTGGCCTGCAGTACATCACTACAGGCAGGTGAAATGGGGTATTGTGAGCTTGAATTAGAATCTTGTGTTCCATATGGCATATGGAAGCCTGTTCCATCTTTTCAGTCTGTGTCTTCGTACATATATGCTTGGTGTATCTACCTGTAATCATTTCAGTAGCCTTTCAGAAGTTAAAGGTACAGATCAGTTCTCTGCTGTGCAGCCAATGGTCAATGCAATCAGCTGTTACCAGTATGTCACTTTTTTCATACTGTGCTTCTGTTTCATGTAGTGTTGTCATTACTTTATCTGTGTTGTACGGCTGTTCCATGCTTCTAATGGCTTTAGTTTGATTGGTTTTGTGGAATTAATACGGTTACAGAAGATGGAGCTTCTGGCCTGTTTTCTTTGAGTCTTACCAGTTCACATTTAAACTGCTAAACCAAACAGTTTTGCATGTGAAATAAAGCTCTTTGACAGTTTAGGACTATTAGAAATGGAAAAGTGTGTGTGTGTTAGCTATCTTTATTCATGTGTGCATCAGGACCCTTCCTGTAACTGGATCAGATTAAGCAGATGAGCCAGTAGAAATGGCTCTTATCCCTATGAGGTTCTCTTTTGGAACCAAAAGACTATATTCCATTACTTGATTTTTAGATGCCCACTAGCAGTGTCATAATGTACATAGCACTTGATTTGAGAATGACACAGAAATTCTGATGTTAGCTCTTCCCAATATCTGGCTTTGAAAGCGTAATGTTGTTCTGTCACAGCTGCTGTATGTAAAGGTTGAGTTTTACAGAGCTCTGATTCTTAATATCTTGTCATCTCTGTGGATCTGACATGTCATTAAACACTTAAAGATGTAAACGGCATTAGGAGTGGTGTGGGAGCTGAAACATAACTGCAGTTTTGGAACCTAACAGTGAAATAACACTTGGCATGAATCTAGAATCGACTAATTTTTAATCAGTACCTACTAAAGCAAAATGCAGTTTTTGGTATGTTGTGTGGGGATTCTGTCCTGCCTCTTTTGTCCCCATCTGGTAGTTAGGGATAATACAGGGGGGCTTTCATTAGATGGCTTATGACTAAAATAATTACCATCTTCCTCATACTTTGTGGTTCCATAAAGGTGGTGATGTGGAACGAAGAAACAAAAGCTTCAGGTTTTGTCCAACTTTCAGCAGTGGTTTTTGAGAGCCTGTTACATGTGTAATTGCTTGTCAAAAGCCCCAACTACTACCGGTAAGAGACTTCCTGTCACTTAGTAGGTAGAAACATGCTTCTGTAGTGTGTCATCTACAGAGTAGTAGATAACTCTGCCTAAGGTTCTGCAGGGCTTCATAAGGGAAATTCAAGATCCTAGATGAAAAATGTCCCACAGCTTTACAGCACATACCAAAAGTTGAGCAAAATATACTTCATATAACACTTTGGTTTTGTTTTTGTGTTGTATGTTGTGGGTTGGTTGTTTTTTTTTTTTCCTTAGAGGTATTATTTATAAAATTTGACCCTAGTAAAATTCTCTTAAGCCTCCCAAAGAAACAAGAAGAGGTATTTCTTTTAAAATATTTTTGCATTGCTGTGGGAGTGAGTTACTTAAATGTCTTAGATTGGTAGTGTTTGTGCAACAACTGCTTGCAATACTTTTTACTTCATTTGGAAAGAATTGAGTCAGTTTTGTTGACGAGTAGCATGTGTTGTCCATAAACTTGCCAAGTATTCATTTCAAACAGAAGTTGAATAAGAATTTTTGATACTTGGTATAAGTGAAGATGCATCTACTAAAGTTTATGGTCTGCTTATTTCATGCTTCTTTGTAGATGTACCTGGATTTACTGTTACGCATACAGCTGAGAACAGTTCTGAGAGCTCTCTGGGCTGTAAAGGAAGTGCTCATGTTGCTGCCAAAAGTAGCTATGAGATGTAATTCCAGGGTATATCAAAGTTAGCAACTAATTAACATTTGCTGTTAATAGAAACACATTCAAGGCAAACATGACTGTCTGTGTATGATATACTAAAACAGAATATCACTTATGCTGGAAAGGTCACATGCTGTGAAGATCTAAACAATCTTCTACTTAAGGTGAATAAATCCAAAGGTGAAGTCAGAAGTAAGTTTCATGAAGATTGGTGTAGGTTATGAATATTTGTCTGCTGTATGGACATACTACTAGCTGTTGATACCCAAATCCCTGGATACAGGGGCTATATTGGCTAAGGGATAAGATGATATCATAGCTTTATCTCTTTGTCCCCCAAGTTCATCAATATAATAGTCAAGAAGTCTGTGCTAGTAAGATCTGATGGTTTTTCCAAGTTTAATTCAAGTGGAAAATACAGTGAAGTGCAATAGCTGGGACAAATATTTTTGGCATTAGTACAGAAATTTGTGTGTCAAGGTGGTCTGTAAAACTGTTTTGTTCAGAATTCAGAACAGATGGTTTTATTGTCCTGGCTATTCCCTGCTTGGTGTTTTGCTTTTCAGATTGCTGTAGTGACTGGTTTGACGTAATTGTAAATACTCCTTCTGCCTAGTCTCAAACTTGTTTTTTTTTTCATATGTTCAACCACGAGACTGAAGTCTTGGGCTTTACTTCACTTGTTTCTCTTTCAAATATTTCTTTTTTTTTTTTCTGTGACAAGCTTTCCTTTCTAAATTGTGTTGTTTTCCCCTGCCCTGTTCTCTAGCAAAAGCTGCTATCTTGGAGCTATCCCTGTGTTCTTCATTGTTTTTCCTTTGCTTCCCACGTCTCCATTCTTCAAAAAATGGCAGTAGTGATATTTTTCATTATGTTCACAGTAAGTTATAATACTATAAGCCAATATTTTGCTTTTTCATCAGAGATGTGTAAGAAATCCCTGCAACTGTAGGTTTTACAATGGTGTGTAATCCATGGTGATCAATACTTGGATATACTGAAGATATAGGCTGAATGGACTCTTTTCTACTTGGGTGTCTTGCAAGTATGTTTTTTAAAACAGTGTTAGGGCACATGAGGATAAACTATGAATACCTCATCCATGAGAAGTGGTAGTGTTAACCAATACAGTTATTCTCAGATTTTCAACACAAATGAGATACAGATCCTCGATATGGAAGAGCAAAATTTCAGCTGTTTGGTTTGGCAAAGTCTCTTCGGTGTAAGAAGACAGCTTTCGTTGCTTATGTGAATGAATGAACCATAAACTACTAATTTAGTCTCTTTCTGAGAATTTGTAGAGTTGGTCGTTGTACATGGTTTAAAATGGTTAGATCACAATATTCCATTTGGTATGGAAAGGAGTGTCATGTCCCAGCATAACTCAGGTTCCGTGCAGATGTTTAACTATGCTTAAAATGACTTAATGTTCAAAACCATTTAGATCTCAAGTGATGTGTTCTATTTGGTTTGTTGTGTTTGTTTTTTTTTTTTTTTTAATTTCTTCTTGAGAAGTGAGGGATGCTGTGTTTCCATTGCATGTGGAGCTTTTGTTTTCTTTCCAGCCAGACTGAAGTTTGGAGATTTTATCCTGAGAACCCTGTGATTTTCCATGTGGATACTTTATCTTTCTCTTGCCTTCATACCATATCTTTCTAGGGATCTTCTTACTTGGGAAGAATTTATCTGTTTCAGAACTTATCGGAGGCATTTGGTTTAGTGGTTTTTGCCTAGCAAAAATGAAATGGGACTTGATACAGTAAAATTTGGAAATTCTACTTTTTCATCTCATACTTCTTGTTTGGGTTGGAAGCAGCAATACATGCAGGGTGATATAAATGTTTTGACTTGTATATGTAAATGTTCCTGTTCTAAAGGAAATACTTGCATTTTATGTTTCTTAAAGCTAGTTGTGTTGTATAGCAAATAGGTAGATGTGTAAAAAATTTGAATCTTCAGTTCTGTTTAAAACTTTGAGCAACTACAGAGGTTCACATCAAAAAGACTTCTATAGTATAGAAAGAGAAATTTTGGAAAGGTATGATCTGGAAGTAGGATAGTTCAACCTATGTTCCAGTATTCCCAGCTTTTTGGCAAAGGAATGTGGATTATTTGTTATTGTAAAGAAAAAATTTAGAACACGTTCCTTTTAGTGGGACTGTATCATTCCAAATATCCGTTGATGAAATTATACCCTCATGAGTTCTGTGTAACTGCTAATTTGACTTTCTTCCAATCAGAAGTGTAATGAAGGAAAAAAGGGTGACATTTATTAAATAGGCATTCATATGCACAGTTGCATTAACGAATACGAAAGTCATAATTTCCTCTTTAAAATTAGGTGTGTTATAGTTGGGAATAGGTGCAGGAGTGTTACATTTTCTCCAGAGTTGTCATTAGGTCTTTACCTCTTTATTTAATCTCTGGGGTGGAGGGTTTGTATTTCTGACTTACACACTTTGAACTTTAAACCTGGTCTTTCTGTTCTTGAGAACAGATAATGTTGGGGGCTCAAATTCATATGACAACTTATGGTTTGTCTACTGCTTTACTTAAAGGAAGCAGGATCTATAGAAGTATGACTTGTGTTATCTCTCCCCATTAGATCTAGATTCTGTACATGAGTATAGATGTTGGATCTTACCTTTCTGGAGCCCAGAATAAGTGGTTTAAGTAACAGCATCAAAGAAGTGAGTGATGGTTTAAAGACATGTTTAAAAACATAAAAAGCTGTCCTACAGAGATGCTTTTATTAGTTTAGTTTTGTTTTTAAACATCAAAACACTCTATTACTTCATAAATATTAAATGAAGCTTATTTATGTTAAAACAAAACTCTTTCACACATGATTAAACTGCCCTCAGAGCATGACAAGGGATAATTTAGGATCTTTATCTTACATCCTACTGGTGAACTCCAGTACTGCTCCTTCTTATTAGAGACAAGCAGAAGCACAAATAATATATACGACATAAGTAGCTTTCCATACTGGTATATATTTTTTTTTTAATCCCGTGTCCTTTAAAATACTTTTGCAACAACAACAAAAAACACAAACCCAAACTCTGCTCAGTTTGGCTTTCCACATTTCAAACAAACAATAATCCTTTCTGCTCAACTAGTGGTGTGTGGTTGGTTTTTTTTTTGTGGGGTTTTTTTTTTTATACTTAGTCATAGCTTCAGCAAGTAGTTGCTTGAGCAGTTGCATAACGTTAGCAGACATAGAGCTTGTTGGGCTGAAAAGCTCCGTGGCCTTTTCAAAAGTATTTGTAGACTTGCTTACTGATCCTGAATGTTGCTCCCTACATTCAGGAAGAGCATATAGAGAAGACATGGTTTCAACAAAAGTTTCAAGAGAAGTGAAAGGTCCATTGGTGGATTAGGTAGAAAGCTACACCAAAGTCTGATTTGACTTTTAAATGTTAAGGTGAGATAATAAAGTTAGCAATTTCCAGAACAATTTGCCAGGGCAGCTTTGAATTTGATCCCCAAATGCCGAAGAATTTTAATGTATTTATTTAATCTTCAAGCATGCTTATATCTATCTTTCTCTTTCAGGACACTGTCTCAGTCAGTGGTTGAGGTAGACTTGCTTTAGTGATAAATTGGAACTGTATAGAGAGGACCTCTAGTGTTTCCTTAATCTGAGCTTCGGTTATTGCAGAAGGTGACATTTACTGAATAGAGATGATGAAAAGCAGATGTTGTCAGCGTTGAGTATGCTGCCTTGCAGAATTGCACTTGAATTCGGCTTTTGCCAAGTAGTTGCAAATGGTAATTAAGATGTAATGCTGATGTTTACCATTTTAATGGTAATTAAGATGTTTACATTTCAGTTTCTTTCATGGTGCTTAAGTATGACCTGATTAGCATCTGAAGTCCGTGGAAGCTGTGTTGTGAATATATGAGTTTTATAAGCTGATGTATGCACTAAAAAAATAAGTTTTACAAATTGGCATCCAGAATTAGTGGGCAGTTTTAACCTGTTACGTTAAGTCAGAGGGAAAAGTCAGGTTTCATACTGTCTTTAGAGTGTTTCATTTTCCCAGTACTTCAAGTATGGGAGCTATAAAGAAATTCTTGAAGACATTAGACTGTATTAAAAGAAAGCATAAAACTGTGTATTAAGCCACAAAAGAAACTTAATGAATTCTTGCTAAGATACACTGAAAAAAAAATCATCTATTCATTCTTCAAATAAAAACAGTTGTGGAGGAGTGAGGAGGAAGTGAGCAATCCCACACTTTTCCTGAAAAATAAAAGACTGATTTAAGGATGTAATTAACTGTTTAATGTTTTGATAATGAAATGCTTGTAACTTTAATGTTGGTCTTCAAGTACTCTCTTCATGTAGCTTCTTAGCTTTTGAAGCAAATTACAGATTGAAGTTTTGGGTACGGTAATCACTTGATAACCTGTGGTTCATGGGTGGAATTAAGAGTCTTGTTCCATGCAGTCTTTGTTGCTTGAGCTGTGGCAGAAGAACAGAGGGGTAGTAGTTTGCTGTTCCCTGTAGACCAGTGTTAGACCAGCATTAGAGTCTTGTCTGGTAAGTTTTGAAAGCTTAATGACAGGGATGTTGTAACTTAATGTGCTTAGCCTAAGTGAACATGCACCGCTCTGCCTGTGACTTTTCTGCCATAAAAAATCATTGCTTCCCATAGTGTTGCTGGTTTTTTTATTAATTTTCTTTTTATTTTGGCCTGACACAATCTTTGGTTTTCCTCCACTAGTAACATGTTTCAAGTTGTGACTTCCCCTTCACGATTGTGATTCACCTCTTGCACTGACTTCATATCAAGTTTTGGTTTTGCCTTTTTTTTTTTTTAATAATTTTCTCTCCTTCACTTGTCTGCCAAATCCTGTTTTCTCTGTGACCCATTCATTTCAGCTGTCTAGTGCTCTGCATTCAAAGGGGTTAGTAGCTTCCTTGGTTCAGGAAGAAGACAGGGATGTAGACACACCATGAAACAATCCAAATCCAAAATTGTTCAGACTGAGACTAAGACAGTATAGGTGGATTTTGTTGGGTAATCTGTACAAAAAATTATAGACTCCCTTGAGTTACATACAAACAGTTTTTTACAGTGTTGCTTTAAGTGACCAAACCTTTTGTTTTGTTTCATTTTTATTTGGGGAGTTGAAATAACAAATACACCAATCCTTACAAAGAATTTATTCTCTCACTTAATTTCAACCTCCTGCTCCTCTAAATCATAGTGTAACTACTCTTAAGATGAGCAACGTGTATCCCTTAGTGCTTCTAAGGGAAAAGGAAAAAAGCAACGCTCTCTCCTAGGGAGGTATGATGAGGGTAATCTCGACCCTAGTTGTTTGGCAGAGATTATAAAATTGATAATATTATGCTGAGAAATGGCAGACAGCCTTTCTAGGTTGTCCTTTAGGATTCTTCTTTAACTATTAAATTAATGAGATAAAGGGTGAGATCAGTTTTGTCTCCTCCTGCCCTGTGCAAACGGAAGCGTTTTGAGATACCCAGTTTTCGTTGTGTTGGTTTTTTGGGTGGGTTTTGTGTTTGTGGTGGGGTTTTTTTTTGTGGTTTGGTTTTTTTTTTTCCTTTTTTTTTTTTTTTCTTTCCCCCCCAGCCTGGCTGGATCTGGGGGTAAGCAGGGGGGGGGAAAAAGCTGTATATTCAAGAACAGATGCACCCCACCCCAAAATACCCAACCACCTAAATTTTTACTAATAATTCTGTGCTGTGATCCTGTCTTGAGGCAGGTTATTTCAACAGTCAGTGCATAAGCTATTTCTGTTGTTGCAAATCAAATTCATTAATTTGGGGAGGGTCAGGGGGAAGAAAGGAGTCTTAAGTTACTGTGTACGTCACTAGGATGGGTTCTTCTTTGACCTAAAGTCTGTCTTGATGCAGCAGCACAAGCCAGCGAGGAGACTGTCACATTTCGCCGTGAACGCAGCACATTTAGGCGTCAGGCAGTACGACGCCGGCACAATGCAGGGAGTAACCCTACCCCTCCTACATTGCTCATCGGATCACCCCTCAGGTAGGGTATCTAAATGTTCCACCATATTTAGCATGCATGTAGCAGACCACTTCTCCCCACACCCACCAGTGTTGCCAGAAAAGCACTTTATACTTCCTTCCCCACCATAACCTCCTCGAGCTGTTACTGCATGTCACTGTGGGCTTGTTGAATTGTGCATGTATATGTGGCACTATTTTCAAAATGATCAGGATAGCCAGTTTCTAACATGTTATAGCTGATTTCTGATTTATAACAAAATGAACTAATGCTAACAAACTTAGACTCGGTGTTTTTTATCAAAAAAACTTAAGGAACTTCATTCCAAGCAATGAAAAAAAGCCAAGAAATTATTATTCATCACTTCTTATTTTGATTTTCTTTCCTTTAAGAAAGCATTAGGGACTACTACTGTAATCACCTCTCACACCTGTTGATAGTGAGAGATAAGCATAATGCCAAAATGAAAGAACATTATAAAGAACTAAATTATACATGCAGAGGTTCCAGATCTGAAACACAGGTAAACTGTTGTATCAATGTCCTGCAGCTTTTCCCAGCAAAAGGGAAATAATGAAGTAATATCAATGTCTTTTGTTACAGAATGCACAGTATTGTTCAGTATTAAATCTAATTGTGTGGCATTTTGCATGCCTTGGCGATGTTCAGAATTAACTACATACATGTATCCCAAGGGTCCCCAGCCTTCACTGGCCCATTTGTTAATGCTGAGCCTAGTGACACTTTACACACGTGACTCTGTTTGGTCTGTCAGCTTAAACAGTAGCAGCAGCAACCACAATAAATTTTTAAACTTGCTTTTTAAATCTTCAAATCTTGTGGTTGCCTACAGTACTGGAGAATTTGGTGAACAGAAGGTTGCCTGTAGAGGAAGGAATACTTCCCCTATACATAGCAAAGTAATTCTTCCTCCAGTTATATGCTAAATATACAGGAATAGTTGTTCATGATGTATGTATTCTTAATAATCTTCCTTCATATGGTAAGCTGTTATTTAATAATAGAAGTGGTCCAGTTTTGTGTTTCAGGAATGCTTGTGTAATTTTTTTAACTGGAAAAGGATATAGAAACTGAATAAATAAAAAGAAAATAGTTTCTAATGGAGGATGGGGGTGGAATCCTGCCATTTATGTGGCACCATTGAAATAATCAAGGATTAAGTTTCTAAACATTCCTCAGGCAGGAAGATTGTGAGAATAATACCTAAAAATGTAAGATTGACTTCTGCCACGTCAAGAATTGAAACTAGTTAGATGTATTTTTGCTCTCTAGTGCAGTATGTAGCAGTAATCACATGTCAAGTAACTTTTTTTTTTAATTAGGCTTCTGGTCTTGTTGAATGTAGCTCATTCAACTTTTAGTGATTTACTTTATAGTGAGGGATGCTAAAACTTTGCATACTTTTAGATCATGCTTGCTTTACTCTCCATTGCATTCATTTCCTTCTGATAAGTTGTGGTTGTTTTTTTTTCCTCCGGTGTGGTTCCCCCCCCCCCCCCCTCCCCCCCCCCCCCCCCGGGGG